>SNQJ01S0031905.1:54422-80734 GCA_010110895.2 Picea sitchensis | reverse complement strand
GAAGGAAGTATGTCACCTAACAAAGAAGTCTTCTAAGTGAGGGAGGGAGGGAGATACTATCGACATAACAACTTGGCACATGCCCATGCAAACTAATTGCCTAAAGGGAAAAACCAAAACATATGCTTAAGGGTTTTGACTTGCTCACATTGTGGACATTATAGGTTTTACACACCAATATATGACAATCTCTTATCTATCGAGAGACTCCCCATGACTAGGCACTATACAAATATTTATTTCTTGGGTTCTCACATTTGTTCATGAAGCTAGAACAACCAAGTCTTTTATGGAGAATTAAAATGCCATAATGTGTTCATCTGAACTTCAAGGAATGGTTAGACCAAATCAACTTGTAGCATGTACCTTGATTGTATCTTGAAAAGGTCGTGGCCTTTCCCCACTTCCCTTCTCGCCACCAAGGCCAAGGTGTTGGCTAGCCAAAGTCTAGCCATCAAATTTTACAAGGGGTGATCATGAGAGATAATGACTATTGAAGGAAAGGTCAGTCTAAAGGGAAATCTACTTTCAAGATAGGTAGGGATTAATAAGCTCCTAGACCTTCCATATACCTTGTGTAGCAAATGTTCTTGCAACTTTGATGTGAGATGGTGTGAGCAAGAGGATTTGAATATGGAGCCCTTTCCAAAAATGCTTCCAAAGAGGAAGTCCCTACTTGACCCAATGTTGAAGAAGGACCCTCCAAGCTTCTTTCCCATCGACGACTCAAATCACACATTTACAAATAGGGCACGGGCTTCCATGTGGGTTTTGATAATACCCACGCTTACAAATTCTCACGATGTGAAATGTAGCTCCCAATTGGTTACGTGAAACCCCTTACTTTTGTCATTATTTACCTAGGGAAAGTTTTGGAGATCCTTCTCCAACTTCAAGTAGTCATCTTTAGAGGGAAACCAATGGGAGGAATAGTAAACATGAGTTGAAACAACACATTAGCACATACATGAAATTTCATTGCTAATCTAAGGGTTTAGTGATCCACTTATCAATTTTTATTCCGCCCCCTGCACAAAAACCTCCTAGAGGGCTGATAGCAAATATTATGAGCCAAAATGGATTCCCTTAAACTTAAATATTTGGCCTGACATGATCCAAGACTAGTTTTGTAAGGTTAGCCAATTGGGCATAGGTCATTGGCTTTGTTAGTAGCAACGAGTCTTGGCTAAATTACTATTTAACCTTGAGACCACACAACAGGTTTCCATACACTCCATGGTGTGAACCCAAGTAGTTTGGTCCTCCAAAATTGTAAGGAAGGAATCATCATTAAAGTGCCCATTAACTAGTGGACCAACATTTGGTTCAAGGAGATAGATCCCTCAAATCATGTCTAGGTGAACCTTAGAGCACAATAAATGGTTAAAGGATTTAGCAACTAAGATGTATAAGGCTATAGCTAGGGGGCATCCTTATCTGATTGACCAAAAAATCCCAACTTGTTCAAAGTTACCTTTATTAATGGAGAGACAAGTCGACACATGTGTGAAAAGGGTTTTGACATAGTCGATGAAGTTGGGGTTGAGTCGTTAGGATTTGAGAATCACAACAATGAAATGGCATTCCACTTGGTCGTAGGCTTTTTCAAAGTCAAATTTGATTAATAGAGAGTCAAGGTAAGAAAAAATAGCCCATTTCATGTCCTCTGAGACTGCAATAACATTATCCATAATATATCACCCCTTAATAAACCACATCTTCTTAGAGTAGATGATGTTAGGAAGAATATGTTCGATGCATAGGGAAAGTGCATTGGCCATAATTATGTATGATGTGTTAAGTAAAGTGATGGGCCTCAAACTAGTAAACAACAATGCATCGCTCACCTTAGAGGTGAATTTAATGAATCTCTGATTGATCTCCACTCCTAAAGAGTGGTTTTGAATGGATTCTTTGTATAACTATAGCAAGTTCAACCCAAAAAAGTCCCACATGGCCTTGTAGATTTTAAAAGGGAACACATCAGTACAGGTCCTTATCACCCACCATTTCACGAGGGTTGATGACATCTCTTCAAGAGATAGATTACTTTAGAGATTCAACATGGGATTAAGTCCAAACACTTTCGTGTATTTTCTTGTCTATCCTCGGTAAGACCCCAAGTTTGGAACACCAATATGTAATCCTCCACATATTATTTATTGTGACCTAAGGTAGCTTTTAGAGTAGTTATACTCTCATTGGCCTTCTTGGTGGCAAGCTTCTTAAAGAAGCCTTTGGTGGTTGTCGATTTCAAGACAGTGAAGTTGTGCTCTCAACTAAGCACCTCTAACTTAGTGGGTCTCATCCAACCATAAAAGATGGTGCAATAAAGATTCATGGGATTTCTTTTCTTCATCATGGGGGAAACATTACATGCTCTGCATGACTTCCTCTAGTGCATCCCAAGCTGGTTATTTTTCAGCCATGCCAGATCTTAGCAATTTGTCTCCTTCAAACCCTTAAAAAAACAATACTTATGGAAATGACATTTTCCCACTAGGCTAGCTAACAAAAAATCTTGTGTGGTTGGGGGATTATGTTCCACATAGTTCATATACAGGCCAAGTTTCCCAAGATTGGTAGGTTAGAGACATTCACGATATATGAAGTTATGGGAAAACATATGTTTTGAGTCCCCCATAAGATTGAAAGCTATATAAATTGATGATTCAACATAATGGTTGTAACATCAACATGAATAGGTCAACCTCCATCAAAATCGAAGTAGAATGAATTATGTTTTGAAATAAAATCCATATCGATCCACTCATAAATATTATTTTCCCTTTATAAAAATTTATTTAAGTCAACCAAATATCAACAAAATCATGTCAATGTTTCTAATTAGGGTCGCGGAGTCTATGGCGAGCCTTCAAATCAAACCAAGCCTCTTTTTCACTAACTAAGAGGTGATAAGGAAATGCCCCTTATTTATATTTGTAGCATTCAATCACGTTAAAATCCCCCAAATGAGCCATGGGACATTAGGCAACACATCAACTAGCCAACACCAAAACATTACATGCTCCCTTAAATCATTTTGAGGAATAGATGTTGGCTAGGCCTAATAACTAATTGCTGAGATTAAGTAGCACCTACAAAAAAATTGTGAGGGGTCAATCCCCTTGTCCTTCAACATGGTCATAATAAATATACCAGGCTCTTGGCCAAACAATAATTGATGTGATATGTCGCACAAAGCCTGAGATTTTGACTTCTTGTAAGTAGAGAATACATGTCCTACAAATTAAAGTCAAGAGTTTGGGAACACGATGTTTCCTACTAAGGTCACTTAAGTTATGGACATTGCATGAGGTTATTTTCAATCTAAATTAATAGCCTTGTGCATCTTCATCTCATTGTCCTTGAGGTTCTAGTGAGCACAAAAGGGTTATTTGTAGTAGTCGAGGATCAAAGTAGTTAATTCTCAATGGTAATATGTCTCAACCCTTTACATTTGGTCATAATCTTCAGTCACAACTTCCTTGCACTGAGAATGCATGAGTGGTAGTGGAGAGTGAGCTCTCGAATTTCCAATCTCACATTGGGCCAAGCTAACAAAAGTATTACAAGTTACTATAGTTGACAACTTACTAGGTATGGTAATGGCTAGAGCTTTAGAGATTGAATATTTTGATGTTTGAGTTATAGTTGCCTCAATGATTTTATTCTACCTTATTACCTGAGTCCAACCATCTTCACCCATATTTGTTTTCTAAGAGGCTTTGGGAGATAGGGGTCTGTGTGGTCCGGGTCATTGTAGAGTTATCTTTTGACATCAATAGATAGTCATACATATACCGATCTAGGCTTTGACACCAAAAATAAGTGTTAGGAAAATTGGTATAATGAACTTGTTGTCATATAATCCTATCCCCTACAGAGATGAGAACAAATTTCTTAAGGTCCTTTAACAAGTTCGTCTTAATGAAAACTCGGCGTTGGGGCCTAGGGTTAAAGAATCATTCAGGCTTATGGAATATGAAGCTCTTTTAAGGAGCATAGATAATATCTGCTGCTATCCATAATTGTATCTAGAGGCTAGGAAATTCAACCTAAACCAGGCATGATAATTGAGTAACTTTATTGGCTGAAAATCCATGCGACTACATAGAGAAAACAACCAGGGATTCTAACGGACCTAGGGACCTTGACACAAGATTCCACCACATGGGTCAAGATATAAAATTGAAATGGAAATAAATGCTTGGTCAGGTTGAGGGTATGGGGGCAATGTTAGTCATGTGGATCCCACACTTTCCTTATCCATCCTTGAATAATAGCCTCAAGAGGCACCTTATCGACAAAGTAAACCAAAATGGAGTCCACCAAAAACTAATTCCATAAACCATCATATTCAAATTTAGAAAAATAAATATCAAGAGGGGGGTTGTTACCTCGTGGTACACCTTCGAAACATATATTTTAGTGAGTCTTGGGCACCATTACCACTCTTTGAACTAAGAACACCTCCAAACATAACAATGGATTTTACAGGTAGTGAGGAGTCCATGGCACCCCTACCCACCTTACAATGAAACAATTGTATCTTGATAGGTCAGGGAGGCCTATTCAATGTGAAAAGTTTGGGCAATGAATTTGAAACAAACTCAAAAGATCACAATCCTTTTGGGAACTAAAACCCTAACTCTCCCTCGTTTGATCTCATTAAAATAAAGTGTTGGAACCACTTGCTATTTGACATTCCTCTCCTATACATTGCTCTAGTTCAAGGGGAATTGAGTTTATGTTTGGACGATCTCCTTGTTTCCAAACCAAATATTGTCCCTAATTTATATCTACACCAAGATATGTTAGCCCCTCATTTCCCCCTATTTCACATTTGAAATATGATGTATTTGGGTTGTTGTGAAGGAGAGGAATAATTAGGATATCTCACTAAGAGGGTGAGTTAATTGGTAGTTAGAAGATTAAACATACTCCTCATTTTTTCTTGTATCTATTTACAAAATTTATATTATAACCTAAGAGTCTACTTCTATTATTAACAACTAAATATCCAAATATTTGGCCATGGAAAAACCTCTTCTAAGGGTCATTATTTATACAAAATTATTTCCCTAATGTTTTGAGTAAAATACCCCATTTCAATTCACATGCAATCATGGATGACCCAATATACCTCCTATGCTTGGATTACCTTGTGAGGCCATGAAAAAATTCAATTTGAGTAAAGGGAGGGATAAGAGTTTACCACTTGGTTTAATTCATTTATGTTTGGCTAAGCATTGACTTTGACTCAGAAAAAAATTGGAGAATTTAATCCCCCCCTACTCAAATCTATGTTGATCTTAAGATACCCTATTCTTGTCTTTTGTAGTGCATGTTTTAGATGATACAATTTCACATGCATTCCTTGACATTGTCTCCTAGATTCGAAACAATGAATTTTTTCCATTGGAATATTTTTTTATTCCTCTCTATCCATATATTCCAGGATACCGTCCTTGGGATGATTGCTCACATTCTTGCTCTTACTTTTGATTTGAAATCACCCATAGTTCATGGGCAAAGAAACATAGCTACTTCATCTTGATGAGGGACTTTACTTCTCATGCTTTGGTGAATCCATCTACACACTAAATGAAAAAAAAAAAATTGATGTAGAGATTATATCGATATTTTATATTCCTTAGACACATTATACATTGTCAAAGTCCCATAAACCTTCTCTTGCTAATGTCATTCCAAGTTAAATTTATTTTCCATGCTTGTTTCCATGGGAATGTTGAAATCTTAGGCCACAAATATGAATTCAAAACCTTTGTCGAACTAAGACTCTCTCTCTCTCTCTCTCTCTCCCTCTCTCTCTCTCTCACACTCACACACACACACACACACACATTCAAAATATACCAAAGTTGGTTTAAGTACTACATTCCAACTTAGTATGTTCCCTTAGCTTATCTTGTAACTCTTGAACAACCAAACCTACTTATTAGTTACAAGTCAGTTATATCCAAACCTTTTTTACAATCACGAGCAAGGCATTTAACATTTTCTTTCTCTTGGACAAAGAATAATTTGTCCAGACTTAGTATCACTCTTATGCTTTTTCTCCCTTTTTCTTTTCACTTTAGTGCACATTGTATTTTTTTACTTAGATGGATCCTTCAAAAAACTAATTGGCTCTCAATATTAAGTATTCTAAAAGGCACGACTTCCCTTCTAATTGTGATATGATCTGACTCTTCCGACAAATCCACATTTGGTGGCGATACACCCACTTCCAACTACTCTTTTTCTAACGAGCCACTACCAATTAGCATTTTGATTCCTTCTCCAAGGATTGCTTCCTTGGAATATTCTTCATTAAACTATTGGTGAAGCATAAATCCTTGGAATATTCTTCATTAAACTATTGATGAAGCATATTTCATTTTTTCTTAAGTTGGCTTCTTGACTAGATCTACAACATTAATAAGATGTTTCCATTCCTTAGCGCCTTGCCACCAAGTAGGTTATTGAAAAATCTACTTCCTACTTTCTTGGAGGGATTTCTAGGAGTCCAAAGATGGATAACTATTATGATTTAGGCATGATGTATCCATATGCATGTAGAAAAAACATGATCTACATCTAAATGATACATGTCCATAGTCCAATTTTTGTTTCCAAGTGGAATTAACCACCTTCAACCAAATTTCTCAAGGAATACCTCTAGTGAGGTTTATTTTAATGCACAACTATGTGAAGATTGTTAGATGCATTTTATCATTCATCAAGAGAAAAACTGAAATTTTCTTAGAGAAATTTTGATGGCTTCCAATGATTCAAGCCCCTAAAGCTAAAGGGGTAAATCAGGAAGCCTAACCATAAATGAACCAAAGCAAGCAAGTCCATAAAGGGATCAAAAGAGGGGAACCAACGCTTCATGCATATACCTGTGCATCCCAAAAAAACAAGGGTTGTATTGAAAGATCCAATCTATATCTTTAAAATAATCTTCACTCGTGGCCACGTGCCAACCCATTTTGTGGGTAGTCAAGGCTCTTAATGAGCCAACCTATGGGTAATGGTGGGTAGTTACACCATTATTACACTTTATTATATTTTATTGTAATTCAGGGTAAGGTTAGCTTAGACTCTTCCATAAGGCTTGCACCTTAACCCTAGTAGAGTAGTATAAATACACCATATCCCTCATTTGTACAATCATCACATTCAAATGTGTTTAATCATTCTTTTTCCCAAGGGCACCTACACCAATTCACTCTACTTTTGTTGTGTTCTCTTGAAGTCTTTTGTGGTGCCGATACCTCGTGATTTCTAACAAGGTATCACAACCAATGTGAATTTTTCTTTTTATATACAACCCTCTCTAATTTTTTAGATTTGAAATTAGGGTTTTAGCTTTGTTTCAAGGTTGTTGTAGACATGAAATTAGGGCTTTAGCTTTGTTTCAAGGTTGTTGTAGATATGAAATTAGGGTTTTTTCATCACCCTTATATTTTTGGACAACAAATAATTTTAAGAGTTTTTTATCCTTATCTTCATTAGCACACCCTTACTTGCCATTTTTTCTTGGGTTTTTGGTGTGTTTAAAGAAGTTTGTTGCGATTTTGATCCCTCCTTAAGGGCAACATAATATTTTTCCCTTTAAATTCAGCCAAAGGTTGCTATTGATCTGCATTTGTATTATGACATATATGGATGGAAAATGAACTTTTCCTCGCCTCGATGAGGCTAACTGTAATGAATGGGTCATTCAGATAGAAACTCTACTTTGTAGTAAAGGTTATATATATGTATTCGAAGAAACCTCTTCTTACTGTGACTATTGACAACTACGATCTTGTATGTTTGACGAAGGTTGATGAAGGTCCTGTATTCACTACTCTATATGTGGAACCTGAAATTGTCCATGAGATAATAAAAAAATAGTACAAAGTAGGTTTGGGATGCTTTCCATACCCTGTTTGGTGCACTAAACACCACTCAAATCAATAGACTTGATTCAAAGCTCTCTGACCTCATAATGATACATTTTGCTACTATTGAGCAATACCTTTCCAAGTTCAATAATCTCAAAGAAAACATTCTTACAAGTGGCGGTAAAGGTAAAATGGATCCTAAATATATCAATATTGTTCTTAATAACTTATCTCATGCATTAAAAAACTTTACTATAATTTTTTTTATAAAATTCCTCTTTCCTCCAAACCTGGCTTCTCCTACTTTGGAATATATAATTTTTTGATCTTATCTAGCATCAAGTCAGCTTGAGAAACTTGGGTGAACTGTCTCCCCAAGAGCATGCCCACACTAATGCTACTCCTTCCTTACATACACATGAAATCTCTCGGGGAGACTTCTAGGTTTTCCAAAAAGAAGAGGCTAAAGTGATCATATTGCCACAAGGAGGGGCATCTATTAAAAAACTATTGTTTTGGACTTCAAAAGATAGAATATATTACTTAGAAAATAGTAGAAATGATGATCTCTTCAAAGACAAGGTTTATAAGTCATTACACTTGGTTGTGCACACTACACTTTGGTTGGCCACCTCCACTCAAGAATGGATTGTGGATTATGGGGCCACAAGACATGTGTTGAAGCACTAACAACTCTTCTCTGCTAAAAATGATTAGCATAAAGGTGAGCATGTAACCATTGGTGATGACTCCACTCTCCTAGTCTCTAGTTGTGATACTATTCAAATTGATAATGATCAATACTAGGATGTTCTCCATGTTTTTGGAGTCGGACCCAATCTTCTCTCTATTTGCCACATTAATCACACAAATAAAAAGGTGGAATTTTGGCTAGAGAGATGGGTTGTCAAAGACATCAATGAAAACTTCAAAGTTGTTGCCTCTAGATATTGTGATGAAATTGAATGCATGTACAAGATAACAAGTCTTCTCTCCCTATAACTTCAAATAATTTCATTGTAAGGGTGGCCAATGTAGTTTTTTATAGTAAGCTATGGCACTTTTGTCTCAGTCACACCAACTATGGATCCTCGAGGCACATGAGTTGTCTTCACCTTCGTGAAGCCTTCTGTAAATCAACCATCCCAATGGTGTTTGAGGGATGCGTGATGGGTAAGCATCATCGAGAGTCCTTTCCAAAGGATAACTTAAGATGGGCCTCTAAACCCCTTGAGTTAATACACAATGATATTTGTGGTCCCATGGCCACTTCTTCTCTTGGGGGAGCCAAGTACTTCCTTAAATTTATTTGCGATTTTTCTTCGTTTCTGTGATTCTAAACCATTAAATACAAGGGTGAGGTGTATGTCAAATTCTAAGAGTTAAAAAACCTCGCTATAATCTCAATGTAAGTAGAAGATTAAGTGTCTCAAATTTAACAGAGGAGGATAATTCATTTCGTTAGTTTCTTTTCTCTCATGGCATCTCGTGGCAATAAACTATTCCTTGTACTTCTTAGTAGAATGATGTGGTTGATTAGAAGAATAGGGTCGTCATGGAAAAGGTTTGTTGTATGCTTTACTCTTAGAACATGAAGCTTTCCTCATGGTGTGTGTTGTCGCAAGAGTTGACTCTAGGCTATAATAAAGCCAAGCCTTAGCACATTTTGAAAAAGATAATAATGGGTGATTGATCAGTTATTAGAGGCTTCTACAACTAGGTCTGAGAGAGATTTTCAACCATTAAAAATCAGAAATAAAGAGGCATGACCTCATCTGCTAAATTCATTTTAAAACCATGAGGATGGATAGAATATAGGAGATAGACAAAACTGAAAGAAAAATCCAGGCATCCAATTCTGATAGATCTGGTCTTCCTTTCAGTAGAAGAATGACAATGATTTCAAATATCTGGACATAGGTCTTGTCTCACTCACAACAAGACAGAGGAAAAGATATGAACAAAGAAAACTTGTAAATAAGGCAAAACAATTAAGATGCAGGTCTTGTTCTACTCAGAACAAAACAGAGGAAAAATTGCACTTGAAAGAATGCTCTTAATTAGTCACAACAAAAGTCTCATTGAATTGTAACCATTACAAGTTGAATAAAAGAATGAGCAGAAGAAAGAGAAGTAATGAAAACTCTAGAAACAAAACACAGGAAAAAGACAGAATTTAACATAACGAGGTATAGAATCACTTTGCTTCTGTCAAATGTATAACTGGAAAGACTACATTACAATCCCAGCCTAAAAGGCTCTCGGGCTCCCCCCCTCCTGATAGATCTAGAATCTATCTATTTATACAAAAAATGTCTCAACTAAAAACCGTTGGACTTCCCATAATATCTGCCTAAAAATGGAATATCAACAACATGTAAATATTATTGAATTTTGATTCGATGTGTTGGTGCTTCATTTGTTCCTTCTTTTGCTCTCAGAGACACTCGCTTTCTTTTGTTCATTTAACTGGGTACACATGCCCATGAAGGTTGTCATAGTCATGGCTTACTGTCTTCGCCATCCGATTCTGTTACCATATGTCCCTTCGTATGCATTTATCGGGGTAAAGAATTACGGTTGAAGCTGTGGCGATGACGATTGGATAACTAGCTCCATGTGGGCTCGTTATGGGAAGGTGGTGCATACTCCGGGAGGTGACATGTAGTTAGAGTGGGAGACAAGTGGCAAGGGGTGATGGGTTTTCTATTTTGCGTGGGCGCGAAGAAATGGTTTTGAGGTAACCCGCTTTTCGTCCCGCAATGCATCTGGTGATGCCACGTAACCCCGAGAGAAAACCGTAGTTTAAATTGCGGGACTACCTCTCGAAATTAAACCCCGTGCAACTCCGCACCCCGCAATCTCCCTCGGCCATTGATCTGGGAGAGATCAAGATAAATTGCCAGATCTTCACAAAGTAATATAAGTGCCCAAAGTTTGAGCCGAGGTCACAACTCTCGGTCATATGTAGAGAAATCTTCATGCAATTCTTGTCCGTCGATCCAAGCAAGGGAAACGCGTCACATGATCCTCGTAATCGGTGATCTCGTAGTCGTGAGGAAGCAAGCAATGCTAAGTAAAGAACTCCTGAAGGCTTGGAGTCTGGGGTTCATCTGGACCATCGATCAAAGTGGACATGTGGCAGGAGATCCTGCACTCTGGAAGGTTTGCGCTCTACACATTTTTGTTCCCATTTCTGTATATTAAGCACTTCCCTACCATATTTGGTCCTTTTTCCTAGTTTATCAGACTGCCGAACCAGTTTAGCGTTTCGCTAGGTTTTGATGGCGCCATTAACCTGTCCTAAATAAGAGAAGTTTGTAAGTTCTTCGCATTGATGGAAAATCAAAAAAAATAATTCAAATGATTAATTATAGCCAATCATAAACGCCATTAACAATTCGACGGTTCGACATTCAAAGGTTTTGAATGCCGCATGATAGAAAACCTCCAAAGGCCGGATACCCAGAATCATTTATTAACACTTAATCATGATTAATTAAAGTTGATTAAATTTTTTATTAACTCTTTAAAACACTTTTTACTTCGGCATTTTGACACTTCGGTGGTTTGTGAACTCGATCTTTGTTAAAACTCTCGAAGGGAAATCTCCCAGAGTGACGTGGTAGAGATGTCACCATTCTTGATGACGTGTCAAGAAAAGAGAGGTGCCACGTGTCACTTGAAAACATGTGAATCATCCAGCGGAAATGTCAGAAACAAGTGTCATGTGTCAACCCAAGAAAATACCTTTAAATGATGCATGTCTTATGACTCATCCATAAGTCCTTTAATAATTTATTGCGAGGAACTATCTTTGGGATTTCAGGACTTCGGAGTTTTTGTTGTTTAGACTTCTTGTCATACCCGAAGCGTGATGCTCCGAAGTGACCGTTAGAGACTTTCTTTTAAAACTCAGGCAACTTCTAAACTTCGGAGATCATTAGGACCATTCAATTAAATTAGGGTAATTCATCAACGATGGATATTGTAAGCGCCTTATTGAAGAACAATGAACCTTGGATTTATTTTAAAATTAAAAGGAAATTCTGTAAGGTTCAAAAGCTCAAAATTATACGTGTTCCAACATAGGCTCCATTTGGGGATTGTGGCTCCCTGTGAGGTGCGAAAGAACAGTAGACCAAGTTCCTTTATTGGGTAAATGGAGTCATTATTGCTTTTTGAAAAACATTTTCCAGTTTTATTTAAGGATTAATCATACATAGAAAAATGAACTTAACCAAATCTCAAAAACCTTCAAAACATACTTAATGATAGATCTCAAGTTAGGCTATTAAAATTTATTTTTCTTAAAATTGGTTTCAGAATTGTTTAAGATAATCAAAATAATTTTAACTAAAATATCAACTTCATCCGACTTTGTTCACTTCAAGGTTAAGCAGATGTAACATATTTATTTGGGGAATCCCTAGTTGGTTTAGGATGTAAAAATTCATTGGGAAGAACATTAAATAACAGAGTATGATATATAGATATGTATGACAACCTTACAGATATCATAGATATTGCTTCACTGCCAGTGAGCTTATTCAGCACCCTGATGAAGTTATCTACTTCTCCCATTGAATTTCCTTTCACCACTTCAATTAACGACAATGTGTTTTGCTAAGATGAGGGCAATCAATATATGAATTTCCTTTCATCATCTCTTTTTGACAAGATGGGGGAAATCAATTATGAATTTCCTTTCACCATCTGTCTTATATTTTAATATTTTGAAGTGGGGGAAATCAAATTGTATGTAACATACAAGGGATGATATCTGTTTAAAATATTTAGACTGAAAAGAAGGTCTGTCAACAGTTTTTAAGAATAATCTGAAACTAGCTTTCTTTCAATATTCAATGCACCTTCACCTATAGGAGAATTTTTTTGGGAATTTTAATTTTTTTTAGGGGTCAACCTTGAGCGAATTAGTTAGTTTAAAGTATGATAGCATAGCTAAAATTATCAGGATTAACCTAGACATACCTTTTCAATTAAAATCAAAGGAACATAAATATTTTCGCCTAATCTTGTTTTGAAAATATGTTTTTAAGTTTTCAGAGTCAAGGTAAGTTTCTTCATTTCTATGAAGACTAAAAGGAGGAGAAAGGAAAAGAAAATCTGAAATGGATAAAACTTTGGGGATAGGTAAAGATAACCAAATCAAGGATTCAGAGGGTTTGAAACAAAAATGTCCTAATCCCTCATGAGTTTGTGTATTTAGTTCAGACTTCTTTTCGAGTTTTATTTATTATTATTTTTATTTTATACAGAGATGGCTTGAGTGTGAGTATGACACCTTGAGTTATATTTTTCTACATCTCAAATTTTCGTCGGGTGATAACATTATCATGAGAAAAAATTCCTTTGCATTTATTTCAATCAATTTTATTCAAACTATAAAGAAGTAGGGAACTCATACCTTTTTTCTTTTGAATTTTCAACAAGGGTATTTATTTATCATCACCTTTTAGAGAAATCAAAGGGCGAAAATACAGTTTCGAGTTTTTCTTGAGCCTCATCTCTTGTTCAACAGAATATATTATGCAAAACACCAGAGCAGGTAGATCATGTGCCTCGTCTACGACCTGAAATTAACCATGTCAAACTCTGAGCCCCGTCATTGGGCTATGAGTCATAACACCTAAAAATTAAACCATGCTTGATACCAAATGAGGCAGAACTCTTGGTGAAATAAAGCGGTGAACTAGATTGTTGAAATGAAATGTTGATTTGAAAAACTTATTTATATGCATTGGCCCTACGAATCGGGTGAAATTCCATTGATCAAGTAATATGGAATTTCAAATGGATCCATGCAAATAGTGGATTGCTTAACATGCCTTGCTTGTTGCTAAATGAAGGAATGAAAGATAATAATTTTTTGTAGCAAATAATGGATAGGTATCTTGCGCTTACTGTTGAAGCTTGGTTGCACACAAAACATACAACATTTTTGGACCTCTGAAGTATACATGTAATGCTTTGGATCATGAAAGATAAAGAATTTTCAAAATCAATAGATACCTCTTAAATCTTGACCAAGTATGAAATGCCTTTGCACTTTCTCCCACTCTTGATATTTTTCTTTTCTGGCTCAGGAATGTCATATTGAGGGCTCATAGTTTGCTTCTCATTTAGTTGCTAAATGAGGAAGGAGATCAGAAACACTCAGTGGCCTCTATATCTGCTTCACATGCAGCTTGTCCAAGTCTTCTTCACATCAACATGTACAGTGATTAATTTTATAGTGCAAGCGATAATTTTTTCCACGTTGAAGTTGAACTTTCTAAAGAAGAGAAATAATTTGTTGTATCAACTTCAAGATTTCATTCATCGTAGTTATCAAACAAAGGAGAACTGTTGTATGTTTCCATGCATGTTGGGGAAGAAATTTGCTCTTCTTCATCGTCTGGATACTCATTGTAAATAGGTTGATTATATAAAATTTATGAACTTTGACTTTCAAAAAACTTCCATTTCTTGATGATATAGTAATGATGATTGAATAATAGTAGCTTGATCAAAATAAGAATTTAGAGCGGTAGTTTGATTATGATAGTAATTACTATGAACGGTAAAATTACAATGACAATTTCACTTAGAGTATCGTTTCCATTTTCAGTATCATTACCAAAATCATCGTTTCCAAGAGTTGATTGCTTATGGTCTTCAATAAGCCATTGTCCTTCACAAGGATCTAGATCAACAAAATATTCATCATCCTGTCTTTGATCGACTTGAAGGACTAGAGGGTTTGTAAGGATTTCTTCATTTTACTTGCAATCGTAATAAATCTTCATTCTTATTGTTGAAAGAAACCTCTTCTTGATTTACTTCAAAGTCTTCTTCATATAATTTTTCTTGATTTGTTTGAAGGATATCTTGTTTTTCATATAATTGACCACAATTGCTATCATGTTCTGATTTTTCATCAGCAAACCGATTATCTTTACAATCTTGTTCTATAAAATCTAAATTGCAATAGTCTTAAAAAAGGAACTCTGATGAATACATTATTTTATTGTTATGAAAAGTTGCATGGAATTCTTTTAATGAAGAAATGCTAGAAGGGAGTAACATTTGTACCAAAAGTTGAGCATCTCCTCGGACTAAACATGAACAGGTTTCATGAAAACACTATCTTCATGATGAATATATATAGTTGATATATGAGCTTATGAAATTCAAACAAATGCTGAGAAAGATTATCATATTTATCCTCTCTAAAAATAGGAAGATAATATCCCCATTCTTTAATATTAGGAACAACGTTTGGAAAATCCAAAAACCTTTGTAAAGTCCAAAGGAGAAAACCTCACAACAATCCAAGCAGCGAACAAATTTGACATTTTGAAACCAATGGAATTGCCAGTGAATCATGTAGAGGGTCTTAGTCAAAGGAGTCACCAGGTGAATGATTACATCCAATTGAATGCCTATCCATTGTCCAACATCAAGGAATAGATCTAAGCTTTTGTCATACCCCAGGGAAGATATAGAGACTTCAAAAGCAGATCCTCAACAACGGCTTCAAAAGCGTTGTTGTGAGAGTTGACTCTAGGTTGTAATAGAGTCAAACCTTAGCACATTTTGAAAAGATAATAATGGGTGATTGATAAGTTATTGGAGGCTTCTAGAACTAGGTCTGAGAGAGCCTTTCAACCATTAAAAATTAGAAATAAGAGGCATGACCTCATCTGGCTAAATTCATTTTAAAACCATGAGGATGGATAGAGATGGAGATAGACAAATTGAAAGAAAAGCTAGGTATCCAATTATGATAAATCTGGTCTTCCTTTCACTATAAGAATGACAATGATTTCAAATATATGGACATAGGTCTTGTCTCACTTGCAACAAGACATAGGAAAAGCTATGAACAAATAAAACTTGTAAATAAGGCAAAACAATTAGGATGCATGTCTTGTTCTACTCACAACAAAGCAGAGGAAAAGCGCGCCAGAAGAATGCTGTTGACTACAACATAGGTATTATTGAATTGTAACCATTACAAGTTGAATAAAAGAATGAGCAGAAGAAAGAAGATTAATGAAAACTCGAAGCGGAGAACACGAGGGAAAAATACAAAATTTAACATAGCGGTATAGAGATAAACTGTACATCCAGATGTATTACTAGAAGGCCCCATTACGATTGACCTAAAAGGCTCTCGGGCTCCCTCTTATTGATAGATCAATTCTATCTATTTATAAAATATCTCAATTGAAAATGTTGAATACGATCTATAATATCTGCCTACAAATGGAATATCAACAACATGCAAAATATTATCTATTTTGCATTAGGTAATAGCTGGCGCTTCATCACCTTGCTTCATTTGCTCTCGAGGATACACACAAACTTTCTTTTGTTCGGTTCTTGAGGTACACATGTCCATGAAGGTTGTCATAATCATGGATTAATATCTTTTCCATCCGATTCCGTTACCATCTGTCCCTTCGTATTTGTTTATCAGGGTAAAGAATTTTGGTTGAATATGTGGTGATAACGATTGGATAACTAGCTCCACGCGGGCTCGTTATGGGAAGGTGGTGCATTCGCCCGGAGATGACGTGCAGTAAGAGTGGGAGACAAGTGGCAAGGGGTGATAAGTTTTATATTTTGTGGGGGCACGAAGAAATGGTTTTGAGGTAACAGCTTTTCGTCCCACAATGCATCCTAGTGATGCCGCAGTAACCAGAAGGCTCCACCGGTTTAAAATTGCGAGGGATCGCCCTCTTGAAATTAAACCACTAGCGCAACTCAGCGCTACAATCTCCCTCGGTAGTTGATACGGGTGAGATCAAGATAAACCACCAGGATCTTCGCAAAGTAAGATAAGCGTCCAAAGTTTGAGCCCAGGTCACAACACTCGGTCATATGTAGAGAAATCTTCATGCAAATCTTGTTCGTCGATCCAAGCATGGGACCGCATCGGGAGACGTCCTAAATAATGGAAATGATCTCGTATTAAAGGGAGAGTAAGCGGTTACAGTAAGAGCTCTCGAAGGCTGGGAGTTAGAGTTCATCACGGGACCGTCGATTGAAGTGGACATGTGGTAGGAGATCCTGCACTCTGGAAGGTTTGCGCTCTACACATTTTTGTTACGATTTTTGCTTGTATTTAGCACTTCCACGCCATATTTAGGGTCTCTGGTTTATCGGACTCTCCAGAACTAGTTTAGCGTTCCACTAAGGTTGATGAATTTGCCCATTAGCTTTTATTGAAAACAAAGAGAGAATTCTGTAAGTTCTTCACATTGATGGAAAATCAAAAATAATTATTCAAATCATTAACTCTAGCCAATCATAAATGCCATTAACAATTCAATGGTTCAACGTTCAGAGGTTTTGAATGCAACATGACATAAAACCTTCGAAGTTCGAATTCCCAGAATCATTTATTAACACTTAATCATGATTCAGTAGAAGTTGATTAAATGTTTGTGCTCTTTCAAACACTTTTACTTTGACATTTGTACTTGGTTTGTGAATTTCGATCTTTGTTAAAAACTCCCAAAGGGGTAATCTCAGGAGTGATGTGGGAGAGATGATGTCATTCTTGATGAAGCGTGTCAAGAAAGAGAGGTGCCAACGTGTCACTTGACGTGTGAAGATCATCGATGGAAATGTCAAAACAAGCGCCACATGTCATTAAAGGAAAAGACCTTTAAATGGCGTGTGTCTCGCGACTCATCCATAAAGTCCTTTAAAGAATTTATTAGGAACTATCTTGGATTTGGGACTTGAGAGTTTGCTATTTGAACTGCTTGGCATACATGAAGTGTGATACTCCGAGAAGTATTTGTTAGAAACTTTCTTTTAAAGCTTCGGGCAACTTTCGAGATCATTAGGACCGTTCGATTAAATTAGAGTAATCCATCAACGATGGATATTGTAAGAGCCTTATTGAAGCACAACGAACCTTGGATTTGTTTTAAAATTAAAAGACAATTCTTTAAGGTTCAAAAGCTCAAAATGCTCACGTGTTCCAATGAAATTTGAAGTGGTTTTTTTGCAACATTTACCATCGATTGTACACCTACTCATGTTGTCTTTGGTATCATTGTTTGTGAGAATTTCCATAGGTAAAATCCATGTATTTCACATTATGGGATTTTTGAATTAGATTCTGGAAGTCCACACTTTGCCTCATGGAAGGCATCTTTATATCACGTAATCCCAATATACTTCTTGTTGGACTATGGTTGGCTACAATGGAGTCTTTTCAAGAGGTGTTGTCTTTATGACCCTCTCACTCACTATATGACTAAGCATCATGAGGCTATCATTGATGAGCCTTTTCCTCATGGTTCACATGATGATTATCAACATTTCTCCATAGAACATGCCTTTCCTTCTTCCATAAAGTTACTTGTTGATGAATCTCATCTCATTGTAGTGTATCTTATGACATTGATTCTTGGTGCACCCATGGGTGCCTTTCAAGGGAGTATGCTTATGGATGATCTCTAGGTACTTATGGCCCTACTCACTCAACCAACCCCTCCTATTTTATGGAGGTCTCTTGCAACCTTATCTATTTTGACGAGGCTATGTAGGCCAGTGATGAGCCTTCTTCTAATGAGCTCTATTTGGATGAGCAATCTAGTGATGAAATATCTCCAAGTAATGCGGTGAGTGATAGCTCCCTCTAGATGTGCAACATGAAGTGACATGTTGTTCTGTGGTTGTCGATATTGGATGATGTGATGATGATGATGAAGATGATGTTGATCCTACTACATCATTGTTTCCATATCTACCCAAGTGGGCCATTGCCTTTCTTGTTGATGCTTCTTACTTTCTTGCTTGGCCTTTTCAGTGGTTATAGTCACTCTCATCACGAGCCCTTATTTCAACTAGCCCTCCTCTATCTAATAAATATGATTTTGTGCCATCGAATACCCTTTTTTAGCATGATCAATTCTATTGTCCATGAAGGTTTTCTTTGTGAGCAACATGTCTTTTGATGACCTAGCTCAACATTATTTGGGAGGGGGGGTGGTATATAGATATTATGTGATAATCTATGGATGTATTGTCATCTCTATGTTCACTTGTTCAGCTTAATGGAGGTGTCAAGATATTTTTGGGTAATCATTACTTGTGGTCATGTGCCAAACCACTTTGTGGATTGTTACACCACTATTACACTTTATTATGTTTTATTTATGTAGTTTAGGGTAGATTAGGCTTAGCCTCCTCCTTGAGGATATCACCTTAACCCTAGTGGAGTGGTATACATACATCACATCCCTTGTTTGTATGATCATCACATTCAAGTGTGTTTTATCATTCTTTGCATAAGGGCACCTACATCAATTTGCTCTACTTGTGTTGCACTCTCTTGAAGTATTTTGTGGAAATGTTATTTTCATTTTTTTTGATGGATTAGGGTTTGTTGGAAAATTCACCGTAGATCCTCTACCTCGTGGATTCTAACAATAGAAATCAAAGAGTGCAAGCCCACATAGTGATTAAGAAAGGGGAACCAAGGTTTCATGCATAGATCCATGAATCTTGATAAACAAGGGCTATATTGAAAGATGTAGTCTATATCATTCAAAGAGTCAAAATCCACAATAAAATAACCTTGAAAAGATGGATGGACGAAAGCTTGTTCTTTTGTGGGGGGCTTCTAGGGTTGAGACTTCCATTGGTGAAGGCCTAAGAGCCAAGACTATAATCTATTGAACCTATAGATCAAATCATGATAATGGTAGAAATCAACTTGTGAAGTAGCATAATGATTAAAGGAGATCATAGGGATATAATCCACATTCTCCATAATAATACTCAGAGAAAGAATGAGAGGCTTTGTGAGGAGAATTTGACGTAGCCATCATTTCCTTGAAAAATTTATGAGGGGAAATGTGTAGGCCTATAGGCTAAGAGAGAGGTGGAAGAGACATTGACTTGTTTATAAATAAATTGCATGAAAAAACTCGAGCTTGGAATAAGAGTGAAATAGAATCCACAGGCTAAAGATTTAGTGTTGATCCCAACAAATACACAGAATCCCAGTGAGGTCCCAAGTTATGTGTTTGAAACCTTGATTAAGAACCACCCAACAAGTAATCCACACACTCCTCCCAACCTATACGAGTTTATGCTACACCCAAACATATATGACTAAAATAATTTCCTTGGAACTATTTGGGCTTGACCACATGGTAGCTACCCTACTAAGAACGTGAGTCATGAATCTAATCCATGAGGAGAGCTTGAAGACCCAATGCTAAACCAACTACACTCTTGAGCCTAAACTATCCAAGGAAGAAATTTTATTATTTTCTTAGCACATGACATGAGCCAAGGCACCTTAAAGTAGGCGGAACTAAAAAAACACTCATCTAACATATAACACTAAATAAGATGGAGAAAAACCTAATCGCCCTTCCTTTGTCTCCACCTACAAAAAATAAAAACCTAATCACCCTTCCTTAATATCCACTTACAAAAAGAAAAACCAAATAATTCTTAGGGGATCCTTAAGCCATGGAAACTCATGATTCCTAAACCAAAAATGCATTTTGGATCCATCCCTCCACTTTATCTCTCTCACCCAAGTTTTAAAGATCTATTAACTAGGAGTATAATAGTTGGGTTGAGAAATTTCTTGACCTTTGCTTACCCCATCTAATCACATTCATTCCCTCTTTAGCTATGATTTGCCTCTTTTATAATTCATCTAGAGTTCTTCTTTTATGTTTATTGGTATTTCTTCATGCCGTGTATTGAGAGATTTTCATTTACAAGATCCACTAAGATTGTATGTAGTTAATCATTAGTTTCCCAATATTGAAAAACATACCACATAAATGTTTGCCTACTATACTTTAGGCCTTCTTGGAGATCGATGACTTGTTGGAGGGGAGGACACAGATTCCACGAGTCCTTCCAAAAGAGGATTTATTTCTCATATCCCAAAAGCCATTATCGAGGATCAAGCTTATCCCCTTCTTCACATTGTTCCATTTATGCGAATCATTAGCAAAATAAGTGTTTTTCGAGAAATCCTAATGCGGGACATTCAATGCATATTTTTATTTCATATATAGGTCCATAAATTTGATTTCTCCTTGTGCCATCTCCAAATGAGTTTGCTCGATAGAGTAATATTAAAACTATTCCCACCCGCATGCGGTGACACTTAGCAGAAGGAGGGGAGACCGGATTGGCGGGGGAGTTAATATCCCAGGCCACCACCCCCAACGTATTAACTCCCCATGGTGTTGTTCACCATAGGAAATTAACTTTCAGTGTGCTGGAGGAGCTCTCGGACAGAGTGATCAGTGATTCCGAGGTACCCAGTGCACCTAAACAGTCTCGTCAACCTTCAATGGTGATGGAAGGGGCATCAATGGCTCCCTGGCAGATAAAAATGACCAATGCTGGCATTTTGCACATCATTTACCAGAAGCTACCACCTCTGCCCGCGTGCACCGGCCCTGGGCCTGCACTCGCTGCGACCTCCAAACCTCCACAGGCCATGCCATCGCCCTCACCCCTGGTTCCTCCACCGCACCACCACAGGGAGCAGGGGCAGCCGAGTGAACCCTGCCAGGAACAGAGGCAGCATATCACCGAGACAATGCGACTCACAGCCTCTCGGTGAGCCTTGATTGCCCATTTGTACCCCCATAGACCTACGGAAGCCTCCATTATTGCCATTTTCCAAGAAGTGGAGAACCCAGCCTACCTCAACCCAGTTGGCCGAATTCTCCCCTTAAAATTCCCAAATTGGAGACCATGTCCCTCACTGAGCATTCTCCTCAGCCACCCCAACACTCACTAGCTATCCTCAACATAGTCAAAGAGGAGGCACTACCCTCAATTCAACATCATGGCCCGAAGTTGGTTGACGCAGGGCCACCTTCAGCTTCGCAACTAGGCCCGAGCTTGGTGAAAATGAAAGGGTCTCCCCCCAAGGGCAAAGCCTTACAAGCCCTTCTACCTCCCATGACAAACTCCCGTGGGAAGGGTTTATAATGGAGGAGAATCACTAATTTGAAGCCCCGTGAGGAGGTGGGAACCAGCCATTGTGAAAGACACACGCACATCACGGTGGTGGGAAGGCTCACAATACACTCTATAATCATGGCAGACATCCCCAGACTTCTCTTTGACATCCCAGGGGTGACGGGGTGCATAGCCGAAAGGACGATCCTGTGGTGGATACATTGTTGGCTCTCCCTTCCCTGAAACCTGATACTGCACCAAGCATAAGTTAGATCCCAGGTCGCATCGCCCATGGACATCCCAGTTCCCAAAGGCAGGCGCATTTTGACTCTGGTTCTTGTAAATTCTAGTTTGCAAGAATAATTGATTCTGTTTAGCTCTTTCCACAGGTTGTGTAACTCTATCTCATGGCTAATGGTGGCTTTGATTGATGCCCTAGGCTATTCCAGGGTGAGACAGGGAGTTTCCAACGTTTGAGGTAGGCAGCCCATTTTTTATGAAGCTGGAGACGCTCATGGTACATAGAGCATCGCCATGGGCCTTTACTATTGGAACTTACATGGCGTGAGGCGGTGTTTATAAGCGTTCATAAAATAGGTGACCATGACACGGGATAACTTTCTTTATTTACAAAAGAATGGGCATTCGAAACCATTTCAAAGTTTTTGCAAATTAAACCCTCTATATACTATTCAGGGTGCCAAATGTTTTGTGTACATGGTTATGGGCCAGGCAGAATTTTCTCTACATTTAGGAATACTGTGTTGTTTTGTTTTAGTTGCTTGTTTCCTTTGTGTCGCATGAGGGACAGGATGAAATGAAAACTAAAAAGTCCTTGAAAGGATGTTTGAAGACTCTACTAGAAGTGCCAGGACCAAACAGAATAAAAAGTATTAATCTTTTCTCAATGCTGAAGTTCATTATGATATGTCCCTTCGAGTGTTGGTGGCCACCAAAGTGGTACCCAAATATTAACTCGGTAATGGAAATATGAGGAAATCGAGTAGATGACTAACATGCACATGAACTACTAAAAGGGTGTTAAAAAAAAATCTTAGATTTGCCTTCATTTGATTAATCTCAATGGTGTGAAACTACTCAATCTTTACCATCGGTTTAAAAGCCAAACCCCGTGAGAAAAGGGAAACGGACTCTTTCAACGAGGTAAACGCTTGCTATTAATTAGATGTGTTGGGTAAAAGATTATATAATAATCAGCGTGACTTCACCCGCAAGTCGTCCTCCCATCCCGAATACGTCGGACTATTCTGGAAATTTCTAGTGCTTAAAAGTATTATTTTAGACTTTCTTTCGGTTGAGGAAGAGGAGGAAGACAAACTTGGGATTACCGTCTGTGAGGCATGGCGTACATCGAGAATGGTAACGTTCATGTCCTACATAATTGTCTATAAATCTCTGTTTATCTGGGTTTTCTTGGAACTTATCAGAGGATATAGAATTCTTCCCATTCATTGAATTAAATAAATCTGTGTATGAATTACATGGTTTTTGGCCTTTTGGATATCCCATAGTTTCCGCTATGATCTGGCTAAATGGGTTCCTCTTTCTGGTAGTCACTTTATAATTTGAGTCTGTTTGGTGCATATACGTGTAGGATTTATGACTTTGAATTGCTAGATCTGGGGATAAATACTGGTTTTCGGTTGCATTTTGGTTTATGCATACTTCTATTTAGACTGTTTCACTTTATTAGTTTGCTGGTGCCAAACCCTCATCAAATTCAAGCAAAGCCCTTAGATATTTGGGCGAAATGTTCTTTATCTTTTTTAATTGGACAGGATGCTTCTTATTTTTATTATCACTGTGTGGTATGAAACATTCCCTGTTTCACCAACTAACCAAAATCCCTTTGACAATTGGGATGAAATGTTTGTAGTTGGCGAAAGTAGGCTCATTTTTTTTTTGCTTACAGAAGGATCTTTCTAGCAGCTTTTGTAATGTATTGTTGTCATATGCCTATCTTTTCTCATGAGTTTATGGAAGTATACTGTTGGTTGAATGAAAAATTCCCTTTCAAATGAGAAGCGCCTTCCCTGCCAATGGCACAGGTGCGCTGAAGAGTATGCTGAGTTTTAGGCTGTACTTTGGCTTGCATATGTGTATAGGTATATTTCTAAAACATAATGAAATATAGTTGATTTTGTGAGAAAAATTTAGCAATCAGCTAACAGATGTTTTAATGAATACACGTGCATGTTCAAACATCATTTTCGAGGTGCTTTTGTTTCCTTTTTTTTATTACATGTAGTCAATTGCAGAAATAGAATAGCATATGATGATACAGGATATGGATTTAAGGAGTGCTCCATTGAAGTTGTTCAAATGGATGAAGGAGTCAAAAGAATCAGAATCTTTTCAGATATGTAACCTAATAAATAAAAGCAAAAGGCATGGTGGTCTTGTGATTGAGATAAATACTATCCATTAAGGCAATTGAAAAGAAAAAAGATTAGGCGGTATACTTTTTGTGTCAGGGGAATTCTTTACGCCTTTCTGTGACTTTTGTTAGGGCATGTATATTAAAAGTGTTTCTGATATATAACATATGCAAAGGAACAATATAAGCAGAACCTGGTACACACTTTGATTGAGGGAGGCAATGAATCAGTCAATGCACGATATTTAGAAGCCTTTGCAATATGTTAGTTTAGGTGAAACAAATTTGGAAACAATTGCAAAATATGAGAGAGAGATAAAATAAGATCAGATTGTTTCCATTAGATGTAACAAATTACCACAAAAGTTGGTCAAAAGGTAAATACAATGTGGGAGTGCGAAATGATCTCCTAGAAAATGCTGAAAGAAAGAAGCTAAAGGTGGTTAAAGAGAACTAAGTATCTCTCCAAGAGCTATAAACTAGTAGTATACCATTAAGATATGATAATGTAGATGTTGTGATACAATCCAAGCCCTCGAGACTAGAGATTTTGTAGCTGTACGAGAGAAGGAGAGATGATGTCAAACCATGTTGGTCTTGATAGGGACCAAGATGTGGGCTCACTGTCGGCATCATCAATCACTATGAATTAGGCGATTTCATGGCATATGATATTGCCTGTGGAGTGGCTTGGATTGAGGGGACTTGGTTGTACGATCTCGGGGAGAGCAAAAGAGTGAGGAAGTTCTGCTCTCCTGAGTCCTACCATCCAAGGTAGACGGAAAGAAATTCCCAATAGAAGATTGGTTACTTGGTTGAGGTTGTGAGGTAGTTCGACAACCAAGAGGAGCCTAGTTCTGGGTCCATCTTGATTTGGCATTTGTGTCAATGTGGTGACGATGCATGATTTGTGTCCTAAAGTGATTGCTCCTCATGGGCCTTGAAGATGTAGGTCGACCACTGTGGGGAGGTCGAGATGATGATACTCGAGAAGAGGCATGAGGTCTCACTAACCTAATACTGACATGTTCTAGACCTTTATCTGTTGCCTCGATCAGATGGGGCAACTTAGAAGCAAGAAGTGATCTCCCTGAGAGTTTCTAGCCAAGATGGGTAGTCAAGCACCTTGATTTGTGTATGGGTAGTCAAGCACCTTGATTTGTGTTTGAACACCTCTCCCATGAAGAGTGCAATGCATTTTTGATTAGGATAGTGGAAGAAAGTGGAGAGGGAGCCCTTGAGTCTCATTAAAGGTGGTAGTAATGACCTTTAATGTTGTAGTAAAGAGGGCATCTGAAGATGAGATGCATTTTTGTCTTCGGCTCTTGCAAGTGACAAAGTTGGTAGGTCTTGTTTGGCTACGGTATATGGTGATCAATCTCTAGCCAAAGTCTGTGGGAACCCACTTGAAATTGTCCTAGGGGAATCTTAAGAGCATGCATCTAGTGTTTTTATGTGTACGAGAGATGGAAAATGATGCCATCTTGCAATTCCAAGAAGTGCTCTAGATATAAGGCCATCTTCGGGTCAACATTCTTTGATGGTGTGGTCCAGGTGCCCTAGATGTCTCTCTCAAATGGCTCAGTTTAGTTCCTACTTAGATGGCAGGAGCGGGCTTGACACATCTAAAGAGTACTTGAAATTGGTTGGATGGTTTGGGGAGATCATAGATGTCCACAAGTTGACATGCCTCTAAGTGCCACACACAAGGATGCCGTGAGGTGCTCGTTGACGTGATGGCCTTATAATACAAATTGATAGGTAGGGATAGCTACCTCTGTTGGATGCAAAGTCCCTAGAAGCCTGAACTTTGTGCAGAAAGGAGACTGGATGGAACGTGACCTGAAGGTAAAAAGGGTGAGCTCTAAGATTTTCATTCTCTCTTGACATTTCCATTATTCAAATACTACATTTCAAGTACAAGTAAATATTGTTAAATATATTGTACCCTCAACAGTATGATCGTACACTGCCAGCTGTACTGGACAGTTGTACTTTCTATTTTCGTCTTGCTTGAGCATATATAGCTCAACCATCTTACA
>SNQJ01S0031905.1:13863-48449 GCA_010110895.2 Picea sitchensis | reverse complement strand
TCGTCTTGCTTGAGCATATATAGCTCAACCATCTTACATTGTAATACACAGCTTAATCTCTTCAGTTCTGTTCTGTACTTCTTCATACATTTGAATATACTATTCTTTTCTCTCTGCATTTCTCTGTCCTTCACAATTTATCAAATATTGGTCTACAACGTGCACCTAATATTCATTCCACACACATCATGTAGGTTCCACCCTTTGATTACTAATGTTCATTAATGTTTGTCGAGGACAACTAATCCTATGGAGTAAACAATTTATTAACTTTTTGCTATGCAAAAAGAGAGGTTTGCAAGTGGAACAATGTGTACAAAGCATATTACAAAAAAACCAGAGTTAAAATTAGGATAATTAATTACAATCCCCTTAGCCTAGATTTTCGATTAATGCTTACATCATATAAAATCAACACCAAGGCCTTTGTAAAATTAGTGTTATAAAGTCATGTTAGAAATTAAGGGCAAAACAATAGCTAGCTAGAAACATAAATATTTTTATAAATTTCAAATCATTAGCTACTGTAATTTAGGATCAACAAAACATTAAAAGTTCTGATGCATAACCTAACAACATTAGTGAGTAAACAACATAAATAATTTAGATCTGAGTATTACCATAGCTGTAGAAGAAGAACGAATGTACCTAAGTAGATGTTGTTGCCTTCCTCCAATGTATGCTTAGAAAAAGCTTAGTAGATAATGGATCAAATCCCTAGGGTAGATCTCATCATGATCATAGGGACAATGCCAAGAAGAACTCGTAGGATAGGAAACCAAAAACAAACTCAGCAAGCTGAAAAGCTATTGTCCAAGCCATTGCCAAGCAATAGGGCTGAATACAAATCATTGTCCAACCTAGGGCTGGAAAGGCAAGGTCACATTTAGCCCAACTTTAAACATAGGTGCCTTCTTCAAGTTGAGACAAATACCAACAGTCCAAATTATCAGTCCTAATGTTTAGTCACAAGGCAACCCAACAAAATACAAGGGCGACACCATCAAAACATCAAGGGTGGCACCGAGAGACCAACAAGGACAGCACCAACATATCAACAAGGGCGACACCAACAGACGTCAAGGGCGACACCCAACAGACATCAAGGGTGATACCCAACAGACCAACAAGGGCAACACCAACATATCAACAAGGGCGACACCAACATACATCAATGGCGACACCAATAGACATCAAGGGCGGCACCCAACAGACATCAAGGGTGACACTCAACAGACCAACAAGGGAAACACCAACATATCAACAAGGGCGACACCAACATACATCAAGGGCGACACCAACAAACATCAAGGGAGACACCCAACAGACATCAAGGGCGTCACCTAGCAGACCAACAACCTCAACAAGCACAAAAACAGTCACGACCAACAAAGCTAACACCACAACAGGCAGGAAAGACATCAACAGTTCAAAACAACAAACACAAATAATTTCGGCTAGCAGGGATAGACCCACGACAGGCTTGCACACACAAGAGAGAGCTGAGAAAGACCTTGTAAACTTGTCTAGAAGAGCCGTGGTAAACCTCAGTCTCAACGTCAACTTGGAGGAGGTAGATCGTATGATCAAGTGTGTGTAAGGGGAGGGAGAGACCACTCCTTTATATAGATTGTAGGTAGGTAAGGTAGGACTAACATATTAGTCCACTTGCCATAGCTTTAGGGTTAGGTTAATAGCTAACAATAACAACTAATATTTTATCAATTAAAATATCAAGTGATAAATCAAAATAGACCACAAGTAAGTCAACAAGGTAATAAATCAAATCGATAAGGTGGGTTTCAAGATCAAGGCGGCCAACTTTCTATAGGAAGAAGTAGGGTCCAATATATAAATTCGAACCAACACCTAAACATAAATTTAGGAGGGTCATAACTCAAGCAAAGGGTTTCATCAATAAACAATAAGATAAAGTCAAAATTCAAGTCCTTCTTTAATGGTAGTTTGTCCATATGAGTCTCACGATATAACTTATAAGCTTTTATCATCCTAGCATACATGGAAGGCTAATGACGTGATCATGCCTTTCTTCTTGACTGCTCCTAGGTCACATGGACCATCCCGGGAGAGAAGAAAGTCACACATCATCTAGGCTTGGTACTTAAACCAAGAAACTGCCTGGTCCTAGACCAGGATACCCCAGAACAAATCTGGGGGCTCTAGGGGCTTAACCACCAAGGTACACAACCAAGGATCAATCCATGTGCCAAGCAAGGATTCCCTGGAACACATCCAGGGGCCCTAGAACACATCTAGGGACTTATATCATCAAACTGCTTGGTCCTTGGCCAAGAACCCCAGAAATACACTGGGGGCCCAACTAGGGTCTTTTGCCATAGCTCTAACTGCTTGGTCCCAGACCAAGAACCCCAGGAGTGTGCTGGGGGCCCTAGATCACAACTAGGGTCTTTGCCATCCTCCCGGAGAATGGTTCTTGCAGCTGCATTAATTTTAACAAGTCCTAATTTTTTTGGAAGGGCAAGCAAGTGTGATAAGCTGCCAACAAAAAAGCATAGAATACTGCAGTAAAAAGGGACCAAATGCTCGGCTAACTCAGGTACTGGGAGCAACCATGGCTGCAGAAGGTGTTGGTTCATCATTTTCTTTCATGGTCCAACCAATATCCTTGGGGGGTTCATCTGGTAGCAGGGTACCCCACCTTGTTTCCACCTTGTGCTGTGGTTGCTTACTTTCTAGGATGGCAAGTGGGATACACAGGGACATATCGTTGTTGGCTTGGTGCTGACTCGCTGAGGTTTGTCTCTATGATCAGGTGGCCAACTATGCCTTCTCTTTGCATTCTAGGTCAGCCTGGTGCCAACATGGTTGTCCTGATTCTTAACCTGAGTGGCTGAGCCTGCATCTGCAAGGACAAGTTGGTGATTACAACCACTTTGTGAATAACAGTGAAATCTATATCCCTTGGGGCTTCATCTGGTAGCAGGGGGGCCCATCTTGTTTCCACCTCTTGCTGTGGCCGCTCACCTTCTAGGATGGCAAGTAGGATACACAGGAACAGATCATTGGTGTGTTGGTGCTGAGATTTGTCTCTACGATCAGTTGGCCAACTATGCCTTCCCTCTTTACATGCTAGGTCAACCTGGTGTCAATAAAGGTTGTCCCGGTTCTTGACCTCAGTGGCTGAGCCTGCATCTGCAAGGACAAGTTGGTGATTCCACTTTGTGAATAACAGTGAAATCTATAACGACATCCTTTCTATAAAAAAGTGTCATTATGGCATTTTCAGGGTCAAAATAGAATATATATACAAATTAAATGCCAAGAATTATTGGAGTTAACGATCCATGAATGTTTGTCCCCAAGGCTGTTAACTTCCAGGTAAAGGGAGCTATGGATAAATGGTCAGAAAGGGGCTTAGTGTAGTTTCAGGTTGTTGATTTCTATACAGCTGTTTGTTGTACATTCGCGAGTAGCCAACTCAGGCATTGCACATGTCAGACTGAAACCTGTATAATAACAATGCGGCGAAGCTATTTACCAACACACACCTCCTTGCCATTCTTTAATTCTTCTTCCAGGTGTCTAACTGCTTGTTTAATGACTAGCAACATCTATAGTTCATAGGTTCTGTTCTATAGGGGTTAGCGGTTGGAAGTTATACATGTTTGGAGTCACCATATCTTCCTGTTTGCATATCTGCTGAAATCTGAAAAGGCTGCTTAACTGAAAATACATCCAAATTCAATAGGTTTGAAACTACCACCAAACCATCTGGACTAGGGTGAATCCTTTAATTTTTAATGTTAAAATTGAACTTCATGAAAAATAAATACAATTCAAAAATTATCTAAGGTTCAAAGTTAAAAGTTTGTAGATTCACCAGGTCTATCCGAGCCAGGCTGGGGTCCAGTCTGACCTGATCCAGATTTGAGGATGGGCTGTGCCAAACTCCTGCGTCTGGGTGGACCTGATTGAGTTCTGTTACTATGATTTAGAGTGAGAGACTGAATGATGATACTTCTATTGGTCCAATATGCGGCTAGAACTAGAAAGATGCATTTGAGGATGCAGACTATGTATCATGCCAAAGCCAACCAGCTAGAAGTTGAGATTATACACCTCTTCCAGTGCTGAGCAGGCCATGGGAATCTGTCTCAATGGATTTCCTCAGGGGTGTTCTGGCTTCTACCCAACATGATGACTATCTCTTAGTTAGAGTCAATAAATTTAGTAAGATGACAATTTTGATGTCATCTAAGAGGGCCATAACTGGGGTGTAGATCACAAACCTGTTTTTCAAACATGTTTGGGTAAATTTCAGACTTCCTACTTCCATAATTTTAGACAGGAATAACAGATTCCTTCATTATTTTGGACTGTACTTTGGTCTCTCATGCATACCAAGTTAAAGAATCGCACAATTTTTCATCCATAGATGGATGAATAGGCTGAAGTGGTGAATCTTACAGCAGTGCATCTGGTAAGGATCATTAGCCATCAACATCCAAAGGCATGGGATGAGCAATTGCCTTATATACCCAACACAGCTACAACTAGGCAATTCAAAGCTCCATGGATAAATCACCATTCAAAACTTCTGTAGGATTCCAACATCAAGCACCCTTAGACATTGTAGTGCAGAATTCTGTGCCATGAAATCAGCAAGAAAATCATGCGTACTGAGTCTACTGACAAGCTGAAAGGTTTGTGGAACATATTGAAATGATTCAATAACAAGTGCAAGAAATGCTGTGCAATACTCTATAGAAATATAAAGTGTGGCATGATAAGCACAAAGTTGACCACAAGTTCTAACATGGTGGTAAAGTTTGGCTACAAGCCTACAACTACCAGAGGAGCAATTCAAGGGAAAGAGCCCAAAGTTGAAACCAGTCCGATATGGATCCTTTTGAATAGTGGAATGAAGGGGGTGAATGCAATGAAATTGTACTTCTTTTCATATTTGGGCATCTATGTCACCAGATCTACCCATGGAGGATCCAAGATCTGGATCTGGCAGTCTGTTTCGGATCCAATTTCGCTTTAGAAATGCCAGAGGATCTTCTTGGGATCCGTTTTTGGCCTGCACAAATGTCAAGCCATCAGATCCTCCAAAAAATATCATTTTATTTAACAAACACACAAAAAAAAAAAGTTGCGTGGTACCCTAAAACTCAATTTTCACCTATAAAATAGCCCCTTCCCCATTCCAAAGCACGCAAATCTGATTGCATTCTGAGTTTGTGAGAATGCTTAGGAGCAAAATATATTTGTAGATCTGAATTTTCTATGTTTTTGGGTCATGCTTTTTTAACAAATATACATACATACATTTTTTTTTTCTTTTTTCCCCGGAGAAATATAGTCCCTCATTCATCATGTATTAGACATTCCAAGTGAGGATGCTGATACCTTGCTAGCCCCTCCATGGAATTCCGCTTTCTTTCCTAGTTTTTCGGATGGAGGACAATAATAGTAAGCTCCAGCAGAAATACTGGCTGGTAACTCCAAGGGATTCAATGAGATTTGATGTAGAGATATTGGCTGTCTAAGCCCAAGGGTTTAGCTCAATCGATTATCTCCAATATTGTTGGGCATTTGGCTCATTGTGTGTCGATAGGTGCTTGGTTTGAAACCCCCTGGCTGAGGCACACTAGTCCACATCGATGGGTTTACTAGGGATGTGAAGCATCCCTTGGGTTTCCTGTTTCCTAGTAGCTAGATCAAAGTTATCAAAGTTGGAATTGAAACTGGATCTCCCTTGGGTTTCCTGTTTCCTAGTAGCTAGATCAAAGTTATCAAAGTTGGAATTGAAACTGGATCAGAATTGGTCTACTAAAAAATATACAAAATATTTAAAATTTAATATATACATATAATCCATTTACATCAATGTAAATCCAAACCTTTAAACACCAATATCCAAAGTTTCCTCATGTATATAACATGTAAGAGTGAATCTAGCAGATGGCATTGGGTGTGATACATATATGAAATGAAATACACAAACATCGAGGCTCTAAGTGGCCTTTAGAGTCCAAAAACATCATGCTACAACAAAGACCTACATATCAAAATCATCCCATTTACTGGGATCCTCATCATTAGTAGCATCCCCTACCTCCTCTAGCCCCTGCTTCAATCCTCCAAGGACATCAATGTTAGTGCTTGGTGCTACTTGTGGATCCGTCTATCCAAAAGTCAATACCCTCCAATTTTGATGAATCGGCTATCCAAGTGTTAACATGTGTTAGAAAGCTTGGCTATTCAAGTGTTAACATGTGTTAGAAAGCTTAACACACTTAATCAATGGTTTTGGCTTACTGAAGGGTACATTTTTACTAAGGTCATGACAAATNTTTCCTGTTTCCTAGTAGCTAGATCAAAGTTATCAAAGTTGGAATTGAAACTGGATCAGAATTGGTCTACTAAAAAATATACAAAATATTTAAAATTTAATATATACATATAATCCATTTACATCAATGTAAATCCAAACCTTTAAACACCAATATCCAAAGTTTCCTCATGTATATAACATGTAAGAGTGAATCTAGCAGATGGCATTGGGTGTGATACATATATGAAATGAAATACACAAACATCGAGGCTCTAAGTGGCCTTTAGAGTCCAAAAACATCATGCTACAACAAAGACCTACATATCAAAATCATCCCATTTACTGGGATCCTCATCATTAGTAGCATCCCCTACCTCCTCTAGCCCCTGCTTCAATCCTCCAAGGACATCAATGTTAGTGCTTGGTGCTACTTGTGGATCCGTCTATCCAAAAGTCAATACCCTCCAATTTTGATGAATCGGCTATCCAAGTGTTAACATGTGTTAGAAAGCTTGGCTATTCAAGTGTTAACATGTGTTAGAAAGCTTAACACACTTAATCAATGGTTTTGGCTTACTGAAGGGTACATTTTTACTAAGGTCATGACAAATAAGTTAAACAATCAACACCACCAAAATTGAGGTACATAGAGGTCATCGTGCTCTTGATTTAAATGCCAATCCCATGCCCTCATAAATCCAATCCTGAGATGTTGCAATCTTGCTAGTCTTGAAATTGTTAATGTTGTTGAATTTTGAATACGAAATTCTACTTTTTTCCTATGATGTTCGATGAGGTTGGAACCACTCACAAACATCCCAGAATTATACATGGTAATGTTAAAAATTTAAGTAAAAGGATGGCAAAGGAGAGATAAAGGAAAACACCAATTTTTACTTTTAGAATTTAATGTGACCATCTACTGCAGATTTTCCTTTTATTTCATGTTATTTATCCTGAAATGGCACGTTGGTGGGTCTGTGGTTGGAGACCAGTTCAGGTCGGAAACGACCTATCAATCCAATTGATTTGTTACTGTAGGGTCATTTAGGTGTGGATTGGTTTGGAATAGCCTACTAGTTCGGTTTACAGGTTGGTATGGGGTTGTCCTGTTTGGAATAGTCTGGATTGGTTGATACTAGTTTTGATGACATTGACGATTCTAGATCTTGATTTTCAAAAAATATGGTAGGTTCATATATGGATTAGTTTCCATGCAAGTCAGTTGGGTATACACCTTGTGTTCAATGTGGAGAGGTCAAGCTTTTTGAGCCTCTGTGCTAGATGATGAAGGAAAGACTTGAGAACGTGTCAAGATGCTAGTCATAATAAATTAGATACCTACAATGGATGAATCTTTGGAGAAAAGCACCATCTTGTAGGGTGACGAGAAGCAAACAAGGAATAGATCAATAGAGTTGTATAATGTTTGGTTGAAAAGGTAAACTACCCTAGAATAGGAGATGATTGATAGAAGAACAACTCCAAAGATATTATCCACATCTTAGGGATGAGATGATGGAGTGTCATCATCTTGAAAAGGGAGAGGCTTGATCCATCCTTGTATCAATAGCAATGCAACTTAGTCAACTTAATACCAAGGTCAGTGTTGGGTTGGTTGAGTGAACCAACCAATAGAGATGATTAGGGCCATCATCTCTATTGGTTCAAATCCATTCCTTGGTATTCTTATTGATCTATTTCTGACTTGAGAAGTGACATCCATTCCTTGGTATTCTTGTTGATTGCAACAATAATTCTATATCAAGAAGGCGAGCCTACAATCGAGACCAACATAAGGGAGCCATTGTGATAGTCATAGGTGCAAGTTGTTGATGTGACATGTATTTGATTTAGTTACAGAGCTCCAACTGTAAATACTTGACACCAACAGGAAGGAGTCATCCATAATCAATCATATAGTTTGATCATATTAACATCTTTGATCGATCTTTAGATTTTTGACAATTTTATGCATTGATCTAGATCTAGATCAGATTCATCAGGTCTTGTATGTTAGAGTTATCAATCATCCCTCAAGTTAGGATATCTCATGCTAATTCTGTGAAACTGTCAAGTGAGGTTCATAACTTCCATTTTAGAAATAGAGTTAGGGTCTTCAATTTTGTTAGGAGAATCTTAGACTTTGAAATCCTTGTCTTGTAAATTGAATAAGCTTTTAAGAGGCTTTAAGATGGAGGAGGATGAATCTGTAAATTGTAAATGGATCAATGTCATTTGTAGTTTTCTATGTTTCTTGTTTTCTTTTTGTCTTAGTGGGGGGTCCCTATCTTGTCTCATCTTTTTTGTCATTGACTTATGGTGTGACAAAAATTGAAATAGGCAAGCCATTGGGAGTAGAGTCCAAAAAAGGGCTCTGGTACACCTCATTTGGTTTTAGAACCTACATTTTGGCATTGTGAAATATTAGTCTTCCTATTACACATGTGGAATGATGTTGTTTGAAATTGACATGCCAATGATTACAATATTATTTCTATTTTTGTCAATATAGTCTTCTTGTTCACCCATGTTTCTAGGTTGTTCCTTTTTATCACCAATACTCTATAGTTATTTTCTATGACAATATTTTTGACCAAAGCTATGTTGGAGTGCTCCCCCATGCCCTTGCTCTTGAAGTGCTCTTTAGGTAGGGATGCCTCTGAACTGCCTTTGGGAGTGTGCTCCATGATCTAAGTTTCCTAGAGCATGCTTCGATAAAGAATAAGGTGCTCTTGGGTTCTGTTGGAAGTGCTCTCGGAAGTGTGCTTCTTGAGTGCTCCCGAAGCGATTCCACAACGAATCTGGAGGGCTCCTTAAGTAAACCCAAAACACCCTTGCCATTAAAAGATGCCCTTGAAGCGCTCTCGTGCTGGGTGAAATGCTCCCATAGAATTTCACTTCTTTGTTTTTTTTTTCATTTTTATTGCACGTGGGGCCCCCACGAGATGTTCCCAATAACCCCCACAACTCATGGCTATGGTTTATTGATGGACAAAAACCCTATTTCACTCCATTCAATATCATTCCATCAATCATTTCACTTGTCTTTGCCAAGGTTTTGAGTGGACTTCTTGCTAGTTGTTGAGGAGCGGATTTTTGAGAGCTTGGAGGGGAGATTGAAGGTTGCCATAGTCACATTCAATCGTTGTCACAGCGCTGAAGAGGTAAGCTCTAAGTCTGTTTTTGTTTGTTTTTTTAATCCCTTTGTGTTGTACGTTTTTGATGGTGAATGTTCTCTTCTCCTAGTCTGTTTTATTCTTTCTCCCTTATACTATTATTATAGGTTTTTCTCAAGAAGCACAGTGGGTATGTGGTGTGTGCTTTTGTTTTTTATTATGATGGTGTTGATGAGCAATACCGATGATGAGGAAGAGTAGGAGAATCTTCATGGTGAATGTCCCACGTTGTGAAGAGGAGGAAGAAGTAGAAGGTTATGACAACGCTAAAACAATGGTGAAAATAAAAACACAATTAGTTTAACACCCTTGTGGAAGTATATGGCAAGGCTTGAGGGAGGAAAAGGAGGTGGAACCACTAAATTTACATGCTCTCATTGTAAGACAACTTATACAGATTCATATACCCATGCGAGGAAGCATCTTTGTGGGTTATTTTAAGACGATGAAACCAAGTACATATGAGTCGCAACCTATGCCAAAGTACCAAAGGAAGATAGACAAAACAAACTAGGGAAGAGTTGGAAGCAAAAAATAAAGAAAAAAACCAAAGGTTCATTTTGATGCCTCATATAGAATGTTTCGTGGTCAATCCCCATTCCCCCCATGCTAGTGGATCCTTGCCCATGCATACATGGCATATAACAGTAGCATATTTCCTTGACCATAACGGCAATGACAATGTGGATGCAAAAGTGTGTAGGATTCTCTATGCACGTGGCATACCATTCAATGTTCTTCGTTCACTCTATTGGCATGATATGGTTACTGCCATAAAAAATGCCCTTAAAGGACATAGGAGCCTCGGGTTTGACAAAGTCAAAACCATGGGACTTGACAAGGAAAAAACCAAAATCCAAAATGCTCTGGGACAATTTACAAATGATTGCATTGAATATGGGTTATCCATTGTATTTGATGGTTGGACAAATATTAAAGGCAAGACATTGATAAATTTTCTTGGTGTTTGCTAGTAGTGTAGTCATCCTTGCTTATATCGAGACAACACTGATGTTAATATTGCAGATTCCATATTCAAAACCATTCAAGAAATTGTGTTGGAGAGTGTCATTCAATTCATTTTTTATTATGCTGCTAATTGCACAACAACATGAGCAACCATTGAGGATGTATATCCTGACGGATTTTGGTCTAGGTGCTTGGTGCACTCATTGGACCTAAGTTGAAGGAGCTCGACAATAAATGGGTTGGTGTCTTGTATAAGAAAGGGAAGAGGATGGTAAAATTTATCACCAATCGTATTGTTGTTCACTTCATTTTCCACAATCACTTTAAGTTGGAGCTACTTAAGCTTGTGAAGACCGGATATGCTAGGCATTACCTCATCTTTAAGTGCCTTTTGTAGGTAAGAGAGGCATTGGCTAGTTTGGTGCTGTATGATTCATGGTAGGGTTTGAAATCAAGGTATGCATCTGCATTTGATAGAGAGATTTTAAGAGGTGGAGGACCCCGCTTTTGATGGTCAATTTTGGGCACATGTTAGGTATATTCTGCAGTTCACCAAAGTCGTCTATAATATGATTTGGTTTGTAGATTCAGATCAACCAATCATTGGGGAGATGTATGAGTAGATGGACAACATTCAAAGCTAGATCAAAGACATTGTTGAGCCAAAAGATCTATGATCATATTTGTAACATGTGGTTAAAAAGTGGGATAATCTAAACGTTCCACTCTACGTCTTAGCATATGTCCTTGCACCAAAATATTATTTTGTGTTGTGGTTGGCCCAACCAAAACCTATAGGTGGGGTTAAGAGAAAACCACATATGGATCCAAAGGTTTAGAATGGATATATAACTGCATTAGACAATTTGGTTCATGATGAGGTTGACTGTGATCAAGTAAGAAGTGAATTGAGTTCATAATTATACATCAATGGCCTTGAGTCTGCTAGTGCTCATGCAGTTAAAGATTGAGATAGAATGGTGGAACATGTATGGAGGTTATACCGCACATTTTCGTAAATTGGCTGTGAGGGAGCTATAGGTTGTGAATGATACTATTGCAGAGAGGTATTGAAGCATCTACAACGTTATCAACAATGTGAAGTGAAATAACCTGAATGTAGACTAGGCATAAAGCTTGGTTTGTGTGCACTACAACTTGAGGTTGTTGTCCCATTATTATGAGGTAGCTAGAATGATAGAACATATATGACTTGGGACAACAATCTAGAGGAGGATAATTTGGACGATGGAGTCATTGCTTTAGAGCTATTGGATGCTGAACTTTGGCTGATGGAACTCATGGTGTTGATCATGCAACAACATTGCCATCACCATCCACTACCTTTGTTGGTACTAGCAGGATTCCAGATGTAGAAGCTTTAGTATCACAACCTCCACTGATGCGTAGGGGTTGTGTAGCTCGTCCTAGTGTTCGACAACTAGTTTCCATAGGAAAAGAAATTTGAAGTTGCTTGAGGAAACTTTAGTAGATAGTAGAATTATTTGTCTTTTTCAGTTTAAGTTCCAGAACTCAATTATTTATCTTTATTATAGCGTATATTGTCAACATTATATGACAGTCTAAGTTTGAATTGTTGATCATGATGATGATACCTTGTTTCATTTCATGGTTGATGTTATTTGTTACAGTTTATTGATGACAAATGTTATTTGTTGAAACTTGAAACTTGAAACTTGATGGTTGATGTTGTGGTTGATCGTTTGATGACAATGTTGTAAATTATAACTGCCAGATGGTTGTTGATTTAATGATTATTGTTCATCTACTACGGATTACATTTCTAGCTTCTTTAAAATGTAGTATTTTTCTACACGTAACACAAAAATCTATGTTTTATATTCTGCGACTAATTTGACATTCTGCATGCTTTTTTTGAATTTATATGCATCAAAATATATTAAAATATATATCATATAAAAATGTTCCCAGGAGAGAAGTCTTCTGAAAATTGGCACTTCTTCTCTGCATTTGGCTCCACTCCCAACAACCTTGTTTTTGACTTTGACTCCAAACAACATAGTTCTTTCCATATAGCTCGTGTGCATCTGGTTGTACACTAGTTTCGGCCATATAATATAAAATCCTAAACAAGTAACTGAGAATAAACTCTGGATAATATTTATAAGGGACACGAAATCAAAGAATTTAGACATATGCTGTGTAACGTCCACCAACCCTGTTGAGGAACATTATGGTGCGGAATAACTCATAAAAATGGAATTTTTGCTATCTGTACACTAGTTTCGGCCATATAATATAAAATCCTAAACAAGTAACTGAGAATAAACTCTGGATAATATTTATAAGGGACACGAAATCAAAGAATTTAGACATACGCTGTGTAACGTCCACCAACCCTGTTGAGGAACATTATGGTGCGGAATAACTCATAAAAATGGAATTTCTGCTATCTAATTAAATTCCTGCAGCGTCCAGCTACGGATTACAACCAGATTTAGCTATTGTATGTTACCATTAATTAAATGCATCCACAACATGTAAAAACAACATGAATGCAACTTAATAATTCAACACAACAATAGATAATTCATTCCCAAATACACAGAGTTCATGCACAACAATTTAACTCATAAATACAACACAACCACAAGATAAAACACTTATCTTCCAGAATAGATGTGCAACCGACTGCTTGGGACAAATGTTCCACCCAACCAGATCTGTCCCATTAGTTTATCAGGGTCTCTCTGGCACATGTAACCTGGAATCTCTCAACTGGGAACTTCAGGGAACTTGCTAGTAGGAAAACTACCAACAAACGACAACAAACACTTGCTAATTTAGTGCAACTCACATAGGAGTTCACTTTTCAAGCCTGGCAACCTGGCTTTTCAGTTTCCAGTTCCGAATATGCTCCAGATACGCTCCAACATGCTCCAAAATTCGCCCTTCATGGATACTCCAGCTCCCAACTCTGTTTCTTGTTCTCTACTTGTTGCTCATTCACAAAACTGAATGTGTAAAGACTGCTGTAGCTACCCATACGAATTTCCTCTCCTTTTGGCTTGCTTGCTTGACTCACACACTTCCCCAAGTTGATTGTACTCAGCCCCCCCATGCTTCCAATAACTATGGGATGTGACCACTCACATGCACCCTTTTACATGCATTCAATGATTGGCTTTGGGAGCACCCAATCAAAGTTAGAAGGTTCATACACCAATAACAAATTTAGGAAAATGGGTTGAATTATTATACATGGGTAATTCCCCCTTGGACCTCCTCTTAGGCATTCTCTTAGACCCACCCCTCTCTTGTGGATTAATTCAACCCCCATCTTTGTCCATGTCCACTTAGCAGCTAGCATCACATTTTATTATTTAAACATAGAAATACAACTCACATATTACATCGCTTTGGCCATAGCCACATTATATCTACATAACATTAATTAAACTGGGGATTATAATGGGGATGTTACATTCCCCTCCCCTACAATTGTGCGTTGTCCTCGGTGCACACTATGGCGATATACATATATGCAATTTACGTCACAATACTTAGAAAATAAAATTCTGCACTTTCACAACTGTAACAACAATTCCAACCATAATCTCTTGTTCCTCTCAACTCATCGACACAAGGAATGCACCATTCATTTATCAGGGCTAATCCGAGGAATGTACCATTTTTTTATCAGGATTAACCCCAAGAATGAGCCATTCTTTTATCAAGGTCCCCAACATAGTTGGCTAGGACTCTGAGATGTGGTTCCAGAACTCTAGCTGCTCAAAATGGAGTCTTGCATTATGTTTTCTTCAAAATTGACAAAAATTTGCGGGTATTCCTCCCACATGTTTTCTTCATGCTCACATGTAGCATCTTTAGGGTCGTAGCAGGTCAATTGAACCTTTACCAGCCCTATGTATTTTTTCCCGAGCATTTTGACTTTTCGGTCTATGATGCGTACTAGTTCCACTCGAAAATCCCTTTTGTGCTCCACCTTGATCACATTCCAATCAATTATGTGGTTAGGATTAGGCACATATTTCTTTAATAATGATACATGAAATACATTATGCACTCTCATGGATGTAGGTAATGCTAGCATGTATGCAATTGGCCCTATATTTTCTAAGATTTCAAAAGGTCCACAATATCTTGCTCCCAACTTTGGGCAACTTCCTAATCTCAACGAACTTCTCTCCGCATTCAATTTCAAGAACACATGTTCTCCCACTTTAAAATCTCTAAACACACTATTCTTGTCTGCATAGCCTTTAAATTCTTCTTTATTCTTTTCATTTGCTCTTCCATTTCCTTTAACAAATCTGGCCCAACAATTGCTCTTCCATTTCCTTTAACAAATTTGGCCCAACAACTGCTCCGTCTGCTGGATTATCCCAACTCACGGGTGTGTTACATTTTCTGCGATACAATGCTTCAAATGGACTCATTTTCAATGAGGCCTGATACCCATTATTGTAGGCAAATTCAACCAAATGAATATATTCTTCCCACTTTGATGGCTGGTCCATCACATACATCCTAAGCATGTCCTCAATTATCCTGTTAGTCCTCTCTGTTTTCCCATCTGACTCTGGATGATACGTTGTACTAAGATTTAAATTTGTCTCGAAGCCCTTGAACAAACTGTTATAATTTTAGGGAAAATGTAGCTAGTAATATTCTTTTTAAATTTATTCACTACTGTAGATATAGATCAACAAACTGAACAAAATTTCTAAAGTAGATTAATCATTAAACACAGTACAATAGATCTGAGCATGTAGTAAACAATTCTAAGCTAGATCTAAACATGAACTAATCTGATCATAAGCAATAAAAAATTCTGAACATAATCAGATCTGATAATAAGCAAAGCAATAACTGAACATTACCTCTAGAACAAAGTTACCTTGAATGCTTGTTGTTGTCCTCTTTTAATATGTTCAAAAAAGCTGTTAAAGGTCATGAATCAAAACCCTCAAGGGTTTGATCTCATCATGATCTTAAGTGAACACTCAAAGACAAAAACCCTAAAGACGCTCTGACCTACCACATCTTAAGTGAACACTCAAAGACAAAAACCCTAAAGACAAAAACTCAATGTTGATAAGAAACCCCAAACAGTGCAAACAAAATCTGCCCAGAACTAATAGCACCGTGGTAGCAAATTTGCAGCCTAAAACAGCAGATTTAGGGCTGTCATAAAAGGCCCTAAATGCTGTAGATGATAAGGGACAACAACAACATGAGAGGGGTACCAGCGACAGCCAAGGAGAGGGCAGCGACAACCAAGAGAAAGACACATCACTAAGGAGAGGTGTTTCACGGTGCTAGAAGAAGGCAAATGAGAAGGAGGGAGGCAAACGAAGCTTGGTAGGAGGGGTCAGATCTTGTGCTTGAGGGAGGTCCGCACCACCTTAACACTGCAAGAGGGAATGCCACAACACCATAACCCAGTAAGAGGGAACCAATACACCTGCAGGAGAGCTCCTAGCCAACCAAAACCCAAGGCAGCGCTTCAAAAACCAGCAAGGAAAGAAGCTCCAAAGAGGCCGCACCAAAAGAACAAACCCAACAAGAGGGTCATAACAAAAATCCTAATTCATGAGAAGAGAGGAGGATGAAATGAACGAATAAATGAGAGGGAGGTGAGGTTCCTTTTATAGTTAGGAAGGGGTTAGGGTTAGTTTTAATTAAAAACATGGCCAATTACATTAAATAATAATTAATATTTTAATTAATAAAAATATTAATTAGAAAGTCAAATAATTCAAAGTGACTCCTATGTTAATACCAACACCACATTAAGCAAGATGGGAAACGAGATTCAAGCAAGGGGAAGCTACAAGACAAGGTCAAAGGGGTCTTCTTCAATGGCAAACTGGCCACATAAGTCTCATGATAACTTCTAAGCTTTTATCATCCCTGCATAAGAGGAGAAATCAATGATGTGGTCATGTCCATCTCTAGTCATTCTAGGTCTCATGGACCATCCCCGTGAGAGAAGAAGAACATCACACATCATCTCGTCTTGGTACTTAACCGAGAACCACCTAGTCTCAGACCATGATACCCCAAAACACATCTCTGTGGCCCTAGAACACATCTAGGGTCTTTATCCACCAAGGCTGCCAAGACCAAGGATCAACCCAAGCTGCCATAGGCGATTGCCCCAGAACACATTTGGGGCCCCTAGAACACATCTAGGGACTTACATCATCAAACTGTCTGGTCCTTGACCAAGAACCCCAACAATATACTGGGGCCCCTCACTAGGATATTTTGCCATGGCTCTAGTCATTGTCCTGAAACCAAGAACCCCAGAGTGTAATCAAATCTGATTCCAGCTGTGGGATCTTATGCCATCCTCCTCGAGAATGGCTCTTGTAGTCGCACTAAATTTCAGCACAAACCCTTCCATAAATTAGATGTGAATTTTGGATCTCCATATGAAACTATTGCTTTAGGTACTCCATGTAGCTTAGCAACTTCTCTCATGTATATCTCCACAATATTTGCTACCTTGTGTGTGTGGCTCCTCACCGGATGAAATGTGTTTCCTTAGTCAACTTTTCCACCACAACCACGCGATGGAATCATACCGGCTCAATCGCTTGGGCAACTTTGTAATAAAATCAACTGCACTACTTCTACATTTCCATTCTAATGGTAGGCCGGATATAGCAACCTCGCGGTGATGCATATGTTTTGTCTTCATTTTTTTGGCATTCTAGACATCTCGATATGCAATTAGCTTCATTTCTTCTTCTTCATTCTTGGCCAACCTATTGGCTTCTTACGTACCGCAATTATCTTCCCATATCTTGGATGTCTAGCATATGGCACATTGTGCATTTCCTTTGGCACTGCATTTTCGGGCCACTCTAAATTCACAAATATACTCTCACTTTTACGCGGGAGAATTCCATCTTCTTTCAACTTATAAAAAATAAATTTCTGTTGAAAATTACTTTGTCAGATTTTTTCTTTTATGTTTAAATATTGTTGATCTAAATTTGCAGATTCAATAATTTTATCTTTAAATCATCTCATGTACATGCTAATGGCCGCAATATGCATCTCATGAGTTCTTCGACCGCATCCGGCTAATTTGATTTTATTTTTCCCTTATATGCTTAATTTCAAAGTGATATTCATTCAGAAATTCCAGCCATCTAGCATTTAATGTTGGCTGCCCGAACAGATGTTTCCTTGCATCACGTTGGATCATTCTTTTAATTCAAATTTCTACCCATAAGGTAATGTCTCTACATTTTTAATGCATGCATAATTGCTTAATTCTAGATCATGGGTAGTGTAATTTTTCTCATGTTCTTTAATTTTTCGACTCAGCATACCACATGATCCTTTGACCGAGAACTCCTCGTAGTCCTTCTTTGCATGCATCGCTGCACACAACAAAATCTTCTTATCCGATCCGCAATCTTCAAGATTGGTGCACTTGTCAAAATGTCTTCAGCTACTAAAATCTTTCTTCTTCATTAACCCTGGAAGTCCATTGAAATTTCACTCCCTTCTTTGTAAAGAAGTGATTGGACTTAATCTTTGAGAATCATTTTATGAATCTTAAGCAACAACCGACAAGACCCATGAATGATCTAACCTTCGTGACATTTCTTGGCATCAAGCATCCTCTAATGACCTCTATCTTTATTCACTGCTATCCTCTGAAATTATATGTTCCAAGTAGTGAATCTTCTTTTGATAAAATATGCACTTCCTTATCTTAGCATACAACCATGTGCTTTCTTAAATTTGCAATACCATTCTCAAATGTTGATCATGTTCCTCTTTTGACTTATAGATAAGTATATCATCTAGAAATCGCACAAAAATTCTTAAAGTGTGTATTCTCAACACTCCATCTATTAGGCACATAAAAGCTGCATTTGATATTCCAAATGGCACTATCGGGAATTCATAATGCCCATATCTTGTCCTCGAATGTTGTCTTGCTAATATCGCCTTCCTTTATCCTCATTTGATGATAACTGACCAAGTCAATCTTGAAAAGATTCTTCAACCTTTCAACCATCAAACAAATCATCAATTCTTGGGAAAGGGTATTTATTCTTATGGTGACTTTATTCAATTGTCTAAAATAAATACATAATATCTCAAGGTTCCATCATTTTTTCACAAAAAGAACTGGGCTCCCCTAAGGTGACACACTTGGGCTTATATGCTGAAAAGCCAACAAGAAATATGTGTCTAATTTACTTTTCCCTTTAAATAAATTTGACAATAAATATTAATCTATTATTTCATAATTGCTTGAAATGGAAAATCCTGCTAATTATGGGGAAATTCGAACCAAAGGTTGGTTGGTAAGACATAGAGGTGACTTGAAGTTGTAATAGAGTTATAAGTGTAGTTAAGCGAGAGTTGGGTGAAGTAGTTTAACTCAAAGAAGTGCGAGTTATTCCAGGGCCTAGTTGTAACCTAACTTACACTAGTGAGAGATCAAATAATTAATTAATAATTACTCCACAATCGCTGAACCTTCACATGCAATCAAGATTTGCCACCTGCTAACTACATGCATGTCGATCCAATGGAGACCCAAATGAGATAACAGGTGAAAGGGAAAATTTGGCTATCAACAGGATTTGAGTGAAGTGCAGCACTCATGCAATCACACATGCAGTTGATATGCTCATGAGCATGTGCAAACTAGGTAATTCAAATTCATTGTGAGAATTCTAATTGCGAGGATTTGTGCAGAGGAGGCAGGCTGTCTGACACATAAATTGGCACATGTATTTACAAAGTTTTGTATGACAAAGGAGATCTATCTATTGTACCGAGCCTTTTGGATTAGAGTTTTAGGCGAGATTGCTCATGATCCATGATATACATAATATATGATAGTGGGGTTTTCTTTTATTTTACGCTTCCTGTGAAAACCGGTTATGTGTTCTTGATATTTCACTTTGTGGTTGTGGTTGTGAGCGTGGTTTAATTTCTTCCGCAAGAATAATAGTAGAAGCGATTCGTATTTAACAAAGGCATATAATTGTTAGATTAGGGAGAATCTAGGGAAATATATACTTAATTTGTATTGAAATTCTACGTGATATACCCCTCTTAACAATTCTTCTCAAGGCATATGCAACTCTTTCACCGACATGCCCATCTCCGTAAGATGTCTTGCATCAACTCTCACACCAAATCAATCCGTAGTCCGTCGTCTCTTTGGTGGCAACTCGGATTTATCTAAAACATCTTGAAAATCCTCGCTATTCTGCATTTATTTTCACGGTCCTGCTGCTAAGTTGGTCACTTTATCTTTATTACCTTCTACATATAGGCCGCAAAAAATCTGACATCCATTTCAAACTTTTTCAATCACATAGCACATCTTGTAATAATTACAACTTTGGAATGCCTTGAATCTTTCCTTGCTGCCTTTCTTTATCAAGACATGTGATTGTCTTGTTGTAAATAGGAACAATATGGTGTTTTTCCAAACAACTTACTAGACAATCATATGAACCCAATGGTATGTTGTTTACATCTACCTTAGTGTTGCTTCATTCATGTCTATTGACAATCTTTAACCAACTCAATTATCTTTTAGCCCTCGTAATTGAACTAATCAAGATTTCTTATGCTTACTCATCTGCAAATGAAATCTTTCAATAATGTTAAGCATGTAACTATTACTAGCTTCCTAATCAATTAAAATTGCTATAGGTTGATTATTGATCTTTCCTTCCACTTCAATCATGGAGATTGCTATTCTCAGTTGCTTGTTGTCCAACATTGCATAAATCCGTATTTCCTCCCATGTCTTCCACTGCTTCAACCTCATGAATGTTGTGGAAACTCATTCTTTCTCCTTTGTGAGTGTAGTCTCTATATAAGTGATTTCCTTTACATCCCCAACATTGTACAGATTGCTGTTTCTACTTTTCCCAAATGAATCTATACTCTTGTGCTCATTTTGGGTTGACTTCATCTTGCTAATTTGTTTGGTGTCAGTTTCTTGAAAAAGGGTGTCTTTAAACCTTTTTGCCTTTGATCCCTTTTCCCCATCTTGTCACATTCCAAGCTTTTTGAAAACTGACCCTTCCTCTTTGTTTTTGCTCATAAAGATGCTTTATTCTCCTTATGGCTTCCTCCAAAAATTTTAGGTTATCATATTGTATCTTGTCAATATATAAGGAGGGTAAATAACTTAGAAACCTTTTGATTTTGACCTTTTCATCCTTTAAGAAGTCAACATATCAACAACTCAAAGAACCCTTTTTCAAATTCATCCATTGTCATGCTTTCCAACTCTGAGTTCAAAGAACTCTTTCATCTTCCTTCTTAGTAATGCTCGAACAAATATTTCTTTGGTAAATATCCTTGAACTTCCTCCATGGGATCCTCTCTTCATCAAGGTTCTTGTCTTGCTTAAACTGATCCCACCACATAACAAAATTTCCATGCAAATGGTATGTGAAAATATTGGCTTCTAGGTTAGATGAGTAACTATGCAGCTGGAAATATTTCTTCATTTCCAACAACCAGGGCTCAACTCAACCTCTTCTCCTTTCCCAGGTTCTCATTGAAAGTCGTAATTTAACTTTCTTTGAGTTGGACCTTTTGCAAGATGCCTATTCTCGTGCATTCTCCTTGCCTTCGCACAAGAAACAAACTTGCTGCCTCGCCCCGAACTTGCATGAGTTCTAGTGGATTGCTTGGGAGAATGATGGCTACCAAGCCATGCTTCTTGATTTCCTATCATTTCCATGATTATCCCTTTTGCTTTGGGATCTGGATGCAGTCACTTGTCTAACATTTTCAGTCAGCTTGTTTAAAAGCAGAGTCTTCGTTGACTTGTTTATGCAACATATTTAAGCTCAAGTATCTCCTCCCGAGCCTTCATAATCCTTCATTATCCACTTATAGCTCTGCGTTCCTAAGTGAATGCTTTCTCATAGTTATAGGCTCTTGTCTGCCTCTTCTACCATTTGAATCTCTCTCAGCATTTCTCATGTTGACATGTAGACCTATGATCTCTTCCCCATGGATGTAAGATCCCTGAGCATCATCCATAACTCTAGTCCTCATATAAGAACCAAATTTGCTTTCCTGTACCTCTAATTCTGTAAGAAACATGTAATAATTACTGTTAGAACATGCATAGCATAAAACATTTCATCAATTATAATACAGGTTATTCTTTATCCCCATGAAGGACACAATGCACCAAACCAAAATCTAATTCCTTTAATGCAATCCTCTTCGAAACAACTTTCCAACGATTGTATTCATGGCTCATTCCGAGTTCTGAGCGAAAAGTTACAACAACCACATGCTGCAATTTTCCACTCATTTACTGTTACAAACATCTCTTTATTAATTTCTGGAAAATTTTAGTACCCAATTCAAAATTCTGGGTTGACAGATTGTCTTCTACTCCTCAAGACCTTTCCAACGACCATTCGTTTGATCAATTCCGAGCTCCGAGCTGAAAGTTATGGTTTGGAGAAGTTTTGACTGTTTTACCCAATTTATTCTTGTATGCTACATGTGTCTTCTTTTTCTTCCTACACATTTTTACATAACCAGATCCTAAATCTGGCTCCATGGATGTCTTCTATGGATCATAAGCTTTCCATAGACTGCTCTTGTGCCCCAAACAGAGTTATGAGCAAGCAGTTATGCCCTTTGGAAGTAAACTGGCGCCAAAATTTTATCCTTATTGTTTTGGCTGTAACTTTCTCATACGAGCTCTGTTTTGCGCTCGTAATATCTCACTGGATAGCTCTCTCCGAGTTCTGTTATTTGATTTGCAGAGACATAGTGTACCTTGGTACACTCTGTTCTCGTGGGTTTTGATTGGCTAAAAATGTTGTTTAGGGCCTCAAAATCGCCCCAAAGTTAATGGCCTTCAAAAATGTGAAAAATTCCGGAAATTTCGTATAAAATTCGCTGTTTATTGTGTTAACAACCCTTAAATCCGAGTCGTTGACCTCAAATTGCATGAAATATGAGCCGTTGATTTGACTCTATCAACAATCGACAATTGACGTTCTCCTTTGAGCGCACACAACACTTTTCCCAACCTGTCGACCCGATCGTCGGTCATCGTCCCAATCCCTTGACAACCAATTCACAACTCAACGCTAAATCGGCCGACTCGACAATCGACCGTTGATGATTTTCATTGGTGAATGAACTCCTCATCAATTTGGCCGAGCCCGACCGTCGGTCATCCCCGCGGACTGACGAAACACTTCTCTAGTTCAGTCGACCCGACCATTGGCCATTGGCCACTTCTGGGATGATCTGGAAACTGCTGACGTGGCACGACACGTGGATCTTGACATGGCATGACACGTGGACGTTGATGTGGCATGACATGTAATCACCCTCTTTCCTTCATTGATTGTTTCTCTTGGGCAACTCGAACACCTTGCTGAATCGGTCGACACCCGACCATCGACAACTTCTCTTGCTCGGTCAAAATACTTCACTGAATTGACCGATGCCTGACCATCGATCCATCAACGATTTTCGTTGGCGACTGAAAGCACTTTGCTGAATCCTACCTGACCCGACCATCGATCGTCAACGATTTCCTTTGACCAACTCCAACACAATTTTTTTTTCGACTAAACTCGTTGAATTTGGGCCGTTGATCTATCACTCAAATGATCGTGGCCGTTGATCTATAAACTTCATCCAACCCTGTCGACGCCCGACCATTGACCATCGACTGTCAGAGATGTCTTCTGGACGAACCAAACTCTTCACCATTTCGGTTGACTCGACCATTGGCCATTGGAGATTTCTCTAGGCGAATTTCCACACTTAGAAATTTTCGACCAAAATCCTTGACGAATCTAAGCCATCGATCTTCAAGCCAAGAAGATTTTGACTGTTGATCGACTTCCTTCTTCCAACACCGAAACTAATCTAGACTGTCGATTTTCTTCTTTTGCAAAACGTCGAAAACAGATCTTGGCCGTTGATTTACCCAACCTTCCAAATGGCCGAAACCTTATAAATTTTTAAATTTATTAAAGTGGATCTCGACCGTTGAACTCGCGATCAAACACAATCTCAATCGTTGATTTGTCAAATTCGTCCAACTTCTACATGCAGCGATTAAAACTTCGAATTTCGACCTTCCAGGTCGAATTTAACTATGAAACTTTGTAAATTGGATCCATTGAACTTCTTAAACAGTTCTAATTCATTTAAATTCAGTGGTTGATTTGTCAAATCCGTCCAACTTCTACAGGCGACCATTAAAACTTTGAATTTCAACTTTCTAGGTCGAATTTAACTCTAAAACTTTGTAGATTGGCTCCATTGAACTTCTTAAACAGTTCTAATTCATTTAAATTCGAATTTACTCACGAATTTGGGAATTCCACTCTAATTTTTCTCCGTTTTCCCCCAAATTCGTCACAGACAAATCTATAACAACGATTTTTTCTCAAATTTGCATTGGTTCTTGGTCCATACAAGCTCGGTGTTTGAAGCAGGCGCCTTGATACCATAATGTAACGTCCCCCAACCCAGCTGAAGAACATTACGGTGTGGAATAACTCAGAAAAATGAAGTTTCTACTATCTAATTAAATTCATGTAGCTGCCAACTACGAATTACAACCAAATTTAGCTATTGTTCGTTATATTAATTAAATGCATCCACAATATGTAAAAACAACATGAATGCAACTTAATAATTCAACACAACAATATATAATTCATTCCCAAATATACCGAGTTCATGCACAACAATTAAACTCATAAATACAACACAATAGATGTGCAACCAACTGCTTGGGATGGATGTTCCACCCAACCATAGACCCGTTGTTCCAAATCTCAACAAGAAGTCACCCTCAAGCTGAGGCTAGTAATCCACAAAAGAGGATGGTCTCTCACTGTTCACTCACAACTCATAAAACTCATAACCCACTGGTATTTTCTTACAACTATCTCGATTTTCCACCAGCTCTCTTCCTCTTGACCTACCCAACCCAAGGAATGTACCTCTTCACTGATATCAGTCCCTTGGGCATTCCATTTGTTTATCAGGGTTTCTTTGGCACAGGTAACCAGGAATCTCTCAGCTTGGAACTCCAAGGAACTTGATGCTAGGAAAACTACCAACAAACAACAACAAACACTTGCTGATTTAGTGCAACTCACACATAAGTTCACTCTTCAGGCTTGACAACCTAGCTCTTTAGTTTCCAGCTCCAAATACGCTCCAGATATGCTCCAAAATTCGCCCTCCATGGGTACTCCAGCTCCCAACTCTGTTTCTTGTTCTCAACTTGCTGCTCATGCACAAAACTGAATGTGTAAAGATCGCTGTAGCTACCCATACGAATTTCCTCTTCTTTTGGTTTGCTTTCTTGAATCACACACTTCCCCAAACTGATTGTACTCAGCCCCGCCATGCTTCCAATAACTATGGGATGTGACCACTCACACCCACCCTCTTACATGCATTCAATGATTGGCTTTGGGAACACAATCAAAGAAGGTTCATATACCAATAACAAATTTAGGAAAATTGGTTGAATTATTATACATGGGTAATTACCCCTTGGGTCCCCTCTTAGGCATTCTCTTATATCCTCCCCTCTCTTGTGGATTAACTCAGCCCCCATCTTTGCCCATGTCCCCTTAGCAACTGGCATCACATTTTATTATTTAAACATAGAAATACAATTCGCATATTACATCACTTTGGCCCCTGGTTGCCGAACTGTCCCCCCCCTCGGTTCGGACCCCCGAACCGCGCTCCGAGCGGGAGCGTCCTGGAACCGCGCTCCCCCACACGCTCCCGACCTCCCGAGCCTCGCTCTCGACCTCTCCCCCACTCTCCCTGCCAATTGTGGAACCTCCACGCTCCCCCACGCTCCCAGGCCGCTCCCGAACCTACAGCGCGCACTCCCTCCATGCTCCGAACCGCGCTCCCAGAACGCTCCCGAACCCACGCAGACGCTCCTTGAAAAATGGCCACGAAAAGTTCATTTTTTTTATTTTTATTTTTTAATTTTTTTTACTTAAACTTTTTTCCATAATTTTTTGTACATTCACTAACATGTTTTGCAGGGTCTTCCAAAAGTTTTTTGGGCATCTTTTGCCCCAATTAACTTGCTGTTTTTTCAGGTTTAGCGATCAGACAAAGGGAAACTCTACCCATTTTTTGAAGATTGGGAGCTTCTAGGACCCTCAGAAGTACCTTGTACTTTAATAAATCATTTTAAAAGCTTGTAAACCTCATTGGTCCATCTTTATAAGGATTACAAGTCTCCCAAGAAAGAGACCATTGTAACCGAAGCAATAAAAGAGTGGGCTACACAGCGCCCAGTTTTCTTTCCCCCCTAGGGGGTATTTGTGTCTTGTGGTGTGCTTGTTTATTTTGCTTCAAGTCTTTCAAATTTTTCAATTCATCACCTAAGGAAAGATAAAATTTATGTATTTAAAAAAGTCTAAGTCTAGTGTGTATTTGTATTTGTAAAATGCATTTCAATTTCTTACTTTGTATGTGTAATTGCTAGTAGCTAGATGTTGATGCTTGAATGATTATTCATTAATGTACTACGTAATATTCATGGAATGATGGATATATGGAATTTAGATGGCATTTCATATATTGGAAGTATCACAAACATACATGTTTCATAAATTTTGCATCTAGTTTGGCATTCTACATGTTTTATTATGAATATATATATATATATATATATATATATATATATATAAACACTCCGGAGACGCTTTTCTCCCGACCATTTTTTGAAAAATGCGCTCCCACGCTCCTGCTTCGCTCCCATGCTCTGGCAACACTGCTTTGGCCATAGCCACATTATATCTACATAACATTAATTAAACTGGAGATTATAGTGGGGATGTTACATGCTGGGCACAAGATTAACCCTCTATAACATTATTGAGCATGAAATCAGCCCTCTAATAGATTGCTAGGTATCCAACTCAGCATTTTGTAACATCAAAAGGTCCATTAGAACACAGCTTAGCACCTGATCAAACCTTTGATACTCAAAGTCAGACCCCGGTAACATAACATCAATATTCTCCAGTGTAAAATTGGACATCAGTGTCTTATCACTGGCCTTTAGAAACACAAAACTAGCCTTTATGGCAATCAGTTGAGCATGAAAAACAGGACAGTCAGCAAAACTCGATTATTGGGCCTGTAAAATGCAGGTTCTAATGTCAGACCCTTAGAAACTCAGTTGTGATGCTAAATAATTCTCTATACTCCAACATATAATTATTTTCTCATGATTCTCAGCAGGTTTAGTGCTCTCCAACTGTTGGTCTGGATTCTGCACCGCCCCCTTCCCAGCCTGAAATTAAACTACTTGACAAGCCCAGCCTTGATGATGGCTTTGATACCATGTTAGATTTACTAGAGCATAGTAGCATACATGCATGGGATAAAGCTCCAGATTGAAGGAAGAATCTCCCTCAATTTCATGATTTCCTATTGAACAAGATGCATATTTATAACAAAATTGTTTCAGAATTTGTGACTGAAGATAAAAATATATCCTCAGCTTTTTCTAAAATAAAATGTCCTATCATAAAATAGCTTTTATAGTTTTCTAGGTTTGCTTGCATGTGCACAACTTTTTAGCTTTTTCTATTCTTTAAAGTACATGGACCACTTCTGTTTTTATGCCGATCTCTACACAAATACACATTAAATATTTTAACATAACTATTTTAGCACCTTGGATGTTCATTGTTGTTTCTGTAAATCTCTTCTTGTGCATGCTTATTAAGTTTATTGAGTTCTGATAAATTATTGCCCTGTGCGGAAGAGACATTTTGCAGTAAATGTTATATTAAAAGAGATCTAGGTCATTTTAATTTGCAGAGTTGGAACCTGAATTGTATAACCTGAGTTGGTACTTTTTAGTTTTTGTTAGACAGATTTTGACGAACATTTTAGTATTCACTTTTATATTAATTTTTTTCTGAATCACCAAAGTTATGATGATAAGATTTTAGTGCCCTTTAATCGATTATGTCCAAAAACATAACTAACCCACACTGGATGTTTGATTGCCATCAGGGACAGTGAAAGCGAAGCGTTCTATGTGGAGGTTGAGTTTCATTATTGAACTCTTTTGGGCTGTAGTCAATCTCATAGCGAATTTCATTAGAACAATGTTTTCGGTAGGTGTCAATTTCTTGTTTCTTTTTTTTTATTTGCTATGTTCTTTGCATTCACTATTGAAAGGGGTAATTCCCTCGTGAATGTAGCTAATGAAATAGGGAAAAGGAGAAATCAAGTGTATCAAGTGTGATCTCTGAAGGTCTGTAGGATGCATCCTAAAGAATATATATATATATATATATATATATATATATATATTTTGTTTAAACTCTGTGGATAAATCATTGAGTGAACTATTCTTATAACTTTAGTAGATATGTAGAACCAAGAATGAAAGAAAATATACCAGGGCGTGTGATTTTGCAAGTGGAAAGCATTTGACATAATTAGAAAAGATAACTATGGAAAACCAATATTATTGAGGCCCTTGTTTACAATGGCTAAATAAAATCTGTAGTAATCTTTTGAGTATAGGGAGCATCATCAGAAAGCTGATGGCATCAGGTTAAATGATCTGTTTATAGCAGTATTAGTGTTATCTTAAATTCAAGTGTGTATTTGGCTGATTCTCACATATAGGGAAATCAATTTTAGATTTCTCGTTTGCAGGATAGACCACACTCTGTTACGAGTGTCATCTCATGAAAGTCATAGGTTTAATTGATAATGGAAATACTGCATCCTCGCAACTATTTGGAAAATGAATATAGGGGGGATGGTGCCAGGGTTTGCACTCCAGCGACTCATTCAAGTCATTTCCTGGTCTATAACTACTCAATCCAAAGATAGTATGTTTTAGGAAATATAAATTCCATCTTTACATATCAACGTACATAGAAGATGTAGAAATAAACTCTGAATGGACTTTTTCAGAAGTTTAAGTTTGTTTTGTCTGCCGTACTTTTATCAGTATGTTCATCTTGAATAATGATTGTATCAAAATGCAAAACCCTTTATTTTAAATGATGTTTGCCAAAGACATGAAGTTATGTTTTGGGTTTTGTGTGTCATTTTGTTCAATTTGTCTTGTGTAGATGGAGGCAACAGAGTCATACAAGAAAAAGTCTGGATCACGTGGTGGCGGCTGGGATAGTGGTCCTGGAGGTGGGGGAGGTTCTGGTGGGGGCCCCTATGGAAGTGGCCCTCGTCGACCACCTCGTGGCTTGGATAATGTGCAAGGGATCAATCACAGTGAGTATTTTAAATGCAGTCCATTTATTTGGTAATCTTGCTCATAAACACTTTATATGATGAATCTAACACTAAAATTGAATTTACAGATTCTGCTCCTGCTTGTGGCTCCTGCTGTGGAGGCTAACTGTGTGTCAGTTTTGGGGTTGAGCATGGGAGTAACATCTTTTAGGGCATAGTCAACTGTTTGCACAAAAACAAATTTGCTTGTGGAGAATTTATTTTACAGTGTGCCTGAAATATCTATGATTACAGTGTCAAGCGCTGCTATTTGATTATAATAGCCATTCTATTTGAGATTGCTATTATGCACGTGGATAGTTTATTCTACAGTGTGCCTGAAATATCTATGATTACAGTGTCAAGTGCTGCTATTTGATTATAATAGCCATTCTATTTGAGACTGCTATTATGCATGTTCAATACCATACTTGTTATCGATAATATGGAGTGTTGCTTAGCTGCACCTTATTTTTTAATCGATTTAGTTTCTGAAAAAACATTGGTTGATGAGATGTAGTGTTTCTTGATTGAGTGCAGCGGCAAACATATCACCGTTATACTTCTTCTTGTTTTCTTATTTAGTATGTGAACTAGTTAGTAAATATGTCCTAGCTGTATAATTGTCTATGCAAAAGTATGTTTATGTGCTGGGTCAGAGGTGGCGATGCAGATTTTTTCTCTAGTTCTGCATGCACGAGGCATCCTAACATGTAGGATCTTGTACATACTGTCAATCCTGATTCAGTTCTTTATTGCAACCCAAATGTAATTCATGGTGGAAGTTAAAGAGTCATGATCTGCCCTTCTATTTGTTGCCAAGTTGCATGCATCTGGTTAGGAAGGGTATGCAATCTACAAGTCATTAGTTTGACTGAAGTAGGGTGCTTGATAATCAATGTGTGTGTTTGTGTGTTCATGTTTTCTGTGAAGCAAGAATTGTAAGGTATGAAAATAGTGGAATGTAAGATGCATATGAAATTGAAAGTATTGTTTGGTTACTAGTTTAAGTGCTCTTGTGAACACTCAAAAAGATGATTCACTCTTTTAAAGTGATTGTGCACTGTTATTGTTTTTTTCTTAGTAACGGTTAGGTATTTGTATTAAAAAAGTGCCGTGGCCAAACTGTACTGCTAGGGTTTACAAAATGGAAGGTAGGCATGAAGGCCTTACCCCTAGGTCTCGTGTTATAAATTTCCCATTCAAAATATAATTAAAACTTTTTGTCCAAAACCACATGGTTGTAGAACTGCAAGGGTATTGCCGAATATTTCGTTGTTTTCCTTGTAGTGCCAAGTAAAGTGTTGTAACAGATTAAGTTATTTGTATTGGCATTTCTATTTATTTCATTAAATTTATTGCACACTTGCTCTTGTAAAATAGAAAATGTCAAGCATCCACATAAAGTAAATTAAATGACTTAATGATTATACATTTAAAAATAAGAAATAAAATTAACCTAGTCTAAAACGGGTGTCGACATTCAGATCCACCTGTGTTGTTGAGTTTTCATGGTCCATAGCCACAATAGTAGAGGCCACATAGTGGTCAACTGAGGCTCCAACGGCTTGCATAGTTTGGACAACAATATGGTCCACATAGGTACTTCGGCTTGCATAGTTTGGACAACAACATGGTCCAATAGGTACTAGGGTACCTAGGTGCCCATTATATTAGGTCAAGGAGATGCATTGAATGCAGGGGGGAGATTAAGTTGTGCTACTATATGCTCTACTGGACATTGGAGAGATGCATCGGTTGAGGCCATCTCTACTTGCTTCCCCCTTAAAATTGTCAGGAGGGCTTGAGGCTCCTCTCCCCATTCTCTTACAGGAGGGCTTGAGGCTCCTCTCCCCATTCTCTTTGAGGCTCCTCTCCCCATTCTCTTACACTGAGAATATGATCACAAGTGTTAATGGCACATTGGTCCCAAACCTTTTTATTTTCTTTTAGTGGATGCTCAAATCCTTATTTCCAAGAGTTCCATTGCGGGGCCAAATATGTCACATTTCCATTTGTTTCCACTATGTTCTCACATTGCTTCAGTGCTTTTTGTAGGTCTTTTAGGGTGTAGAGGCAACAACGATTCCAACAATGATAGTGTGTCATGGATATATGCACATGTTTTTGAGAGATACCTAGAAATGTAGTAGATAGAGCTTGTTGAGATGTTAGGCTCTTCTCTTGTGGGTAGACAATACCATTTGCATCTCTTTCACATCTTGAATTAAATCCCCAAACCACCCGTGCTCACATGGGTAATTGTCTTTGCCATTGTACCTCTCATCATTGCACCAATGTGAATGGAGTATGTATTGATGAGGCGAGGCTGTGGGTAATGTTAGATTTCTGTCCTATCATCCACATGCTAGGACGTGTGTTGCTTTGGTGGTCTCTCTCTTCAATGATGTTCATGGTGGTGGATATGTGGTGGTTTTTGGAATGCCCCCTCTTTTGCATGATGCCCCTTCACATAGGTTGAATCCCTCGTTTGTGTGTTTGTTCGCCTCTGTGTTAAGGTCACATAAGACATAGTAGAAGTCTATTGTGCTAAATTCTTCTTCCATAGTGATCATCTGATGACAAAATTTGGAAGGCTGAAGATTAGGTGGGAGTGTTCAATAATGAAGGGCTCTGATGATAATCATGGAGTCACCAATCACCGTGACTTTGCACACTCCTTAGTTTGTTATAATGGTGAGGCATCACGATACAACTAGAGCTTCCATCTTGTTATTTGTGTCCGTGCCAAGTCCTCAAAAATATTCATGCTCTTTTCTTCCTTTAGGGTCATAGATGAACCCCTTACCCCTGTCACCTTTAGATTGCTTATTGGAGCTCCATAAAAAAATAAGATATGGTGGTCTTTGTGTGTTTCCCAAGAATGGAGTTTAGACACTTTCATTCAAATCTACTGTTGTTTTGTCATCAAGGATTTGTTGATTTTGATCAGAGTGAGGATCAGGGGCTATGAGAAAATTTCAGAGCCATTGTTTCTCTTGCATTTTGTTATGGCAATTGAATTTGTTAGATGCCTTTGGAAAGTTTGAAGAGTATCATCTCTTCCATAAGATTTCATGCTCAATCTTATGCACATTTTGCCACTTTTTTGAAGGGTTTCTTGTCTAAACAAAGCATGGTCTCTTGCTGCCATATTTTCTAGGATGCAATTTTCGGAATTGTTATCAAACCCTTTCTAATGACCTTTTTTTGACAAGATTGTTAGCAAAGGATTTTTTCCATAGACATATCATGTCTCCAATTTGTTGGCATGTTAACCTTGATTTTGAGATCTGCAATAGCATGCTTCCCAACTTGTTGAACGAAATTGCATTCTAAAAAAGATGGTTTGCCACTTCCTTTGTAGAAGGCATATAGGACAATGAGGACCTTGTATCCCTCTTTTATCAAGTCTCCAGTTTGTTGGTATGTTGACCTCGCTTTCAAGATCTTTGATAGTATGCTTCCAAACTCGTTTATCAAAATTGTCTCCTAAAAAGGATGGTTTGTTGTTTCCTCTGCAGAAAGGTAGAGGACAACAAGGACCTTGTATCCCTCTTTTACGAAGTTTTGCAGATGCAGGGATATTACTTTACACCAATAACTAGCAGAATAAACAAAATTTTAGCCCTTTCCCGTTTAGGGAAATTGGGGGTCTAGAATGGGCCTCATAAAATATTTTAAATTAAAAATCGTTTAATTTCAACCAATAGGATTTGAGATGATGATGTCAATGTTAAATTTAGAGTTGTTATTAAGTTCTTTTCAATTTACTAGAGCATAACAACATAAGTAGGATCACTGAAAGAAACACAATCACAAGGTACACAACATTTTATCCCGGGAAACCCTCACGGGGAAGAAAGCTTAGCAAAAACTTCTTCAATAATAGATTGCCAATACAATGCCAAGACTAAAGACCAAAACACTAAAGAATATCCAAGACTGAGCATGTGACTCTCTTCTCCTTCTTGTAACTGCATCTGCCTCCAAAAGATGCGCACTTGTTGAGTGAACGATTGAGTGAATGAATGAGGCACCATCCTCACTTATTTATACTAGCTAAGGGGGCGCTAGGGTTATGTCTCTTCACCAAGTAGGGCCGACTTCTTCCAATAGTGGTTAAAACCACTTTAATAAACCCTAGGGGCCGACTTCTCAAATACCACCATATGAATATGGTTTGACCAATCCACAAAAGGGGTTTTGGTCATACATAAGTCCTGACATGATCAATCCACAAAATGGGATTTGATCTATAAGAGAATAACTCAATTATAATTAGAATATTTTTTGAAGTTACAATATTTCAACACTCCCCCTTAACGAGAAGGGTATTCTCAATACAACATCATCAAAAGAGAGAGAGAGAGAGGGCATCAACATCATCAACATCTAGAACATTGACTGACATATCTATAAATCATTGGAAGTTCTTCTCATCATCAATATCATCATCGTTCACAACATGGAACTGGAGTAGCATCATCATCATCATCTGCATCAACATCAATTAGTATAAAGTTATAACAAAAAAATCAACAACACTAAGCTAATACAACAATATCAACAACACGAGGCTAATACAATATCATCATCAACAACACGAGGCTGAAACAACATCATCAACACGAGGTTGAGATAACAACATTATCATCATAGGGAAACTGAATGAGGCAGGTGCAACAACAACATTTTGTGGTACTTTGACAGATCGTCCTTACCAGACCTTCGAGATCTGCCCATGAATCATAAGATTTCCTAGGATATAAAATCCTAACGGAGCTACCACGTGGTACTCTGAAAGATCATCCTTACCGGACCTTCGAGATCTGCCCAGGAATCTAAAGATTCCTTAGGATATAAAATCCTAATGGAGCTACCACTACTGACCATAGCTGGCATATACATGCACAGATACTCTAACAGACCATCCTTACCGGACCTTCGGGATTTGTCCAGGGATGATCAATCCACTAGGATATAAAATCTTAACTGAGCTACCCACTGTTGGTCAGGATACCATAATATCATCAACATCACTCTCCCTTTCGAGGGAGGTCCTTTCGGACTATACCAAACTTGTCTCAAAAGTATTCAAACTTTACACGAGACAGAGGCTTGGTCAACACATCTCCAACTTGCTAATCTGTGCCAACATATTGGAGCTTTACAACTCCTCTCTGCACCATATCACGAATGTAGTGATACCAGATTTCTATGTTCTTCGATTTATCATGGAACACTGGGTTCTCCGTCATCTTTATGCAACTCTGGTTATCACATAGAATCACAGTGGCTTCCATCTCCAGATCGAATAGACCTGTCAACAACTTCCGAAGCCATATGGCTTCACATCTGGCGGAACATGCAACAATGTATTCCGCTTCTACCGTGCTGAGAGCAAGACTTGATTGCTTCTTGCTCTTCCATGAAGTCATCGCTGACTCTAGACTGAAACAACATCCCGAAGTGCCCTTTCTATCAGAGACACTTTCAACCCAATCTGAATCAGTATAACCAACCAGTCTAAAGTCATGATCTCTAGTATAACATAGATCATAATCCAACTTACCCTTAAGGTATCTCATCACATGTTTTACAGCTACAAGGTGAACACGTATGGGCTCTACCAAACACTGACTCAAGGTGTTCACAAAAAAACACATATTAGGCCCGATATTCGTCAGATACTTCAACGAACCAATAATCTGTCTGTACAGAGTAACATCAACCAATTCTGACGAAGTATCAACTGGGAACTTCAACTATGTTTCCATGGGTGTGTTCATGGCTTT
>SNQJ01S0031904.1:58010-73973 GCA_010110895.2 Picea sitchensis | reverse complement strand
CTCCTAACTTTGTACTTTCAACTATTAAAAGCTTACAGAGGAATTTCCTATGGCAAGGTCTTAACACAAGGAAGAAAATAGCGCTTGTCAGCTGGGACAAAATCTGTCAGCCCAAAGCGCAAGGATGCCTTGGCTTACGAGATCCTGCCATCATGAATAAAGTCCTCAGCGCCAAAATATGGTGGCGATGGCTTAAACATCCCAAGGACCTCTGGGCACGGTTATGGAGGAAGAAATATGCACCCGAGGTAGCGGAAAAAAATCTCATACGCTGGAATGGAGACACACCAGGGTATTTAATATGGGCAGCGACTAAGCAGAATAGACAGCATGTCACCCATCATGCCTTCTAGGAAATTAGAAACGGGAAAACAACCCTATTCTGGAAAGATTCCTGGCAACAATGGCCAATTCTGGACCACGAGGACTGGGCTGAGCACATCAGCACCCAAGCCACACAGGCGGGCATGACAACAGTAGCGGACTATTGGCTGGATGACCCTCAAGATAACACTTGGTGGCACTAGCATCTTGATAGGGAATGCATGAACCTGGATGGTCATGTGGATCTAAGTCCCTACCAGAACGAAATGCTCAAACGAAAAATACCCAAGCTCACGGGAGAGGATATTCTCCGATGGGGATACCGACCAAGAGGCACCTATAGCATACGAGAAGCTTACCACATCAAGATCCAACCGAACCTGGCACCTACACGGGCCGTCTGGTGCAAGATATGGAACCTCAGACATTGGCCCAAAATCACCCTCTTCATCTGGCTCGTGATCCACTCCAGCATACTAACCTGAGACAACCTTTCCAAAAGAGCTTTTGTGGGGCCTTCCATTTGCATACTCTATGGGGAGACAGCTGAAACCATGAATCACCTCCTTATGTCCTGCCCGTACACAACACAAATTTGGGACCAATGTGCACTCATCATGCGTACCTCGGATTGTGTTCGAGACAACATCGTCGACACTATTACAAACTGGAGGGACCAAGTTTTTCATTCTCCCCTCCTCAATTGTATCTGGCAATTGCTTCCTGGTTTCATCCTCTGGCAGGTATGGAAGGAAAGAAATAGAAGGCTTTTCATAAACGTTTCCTTCCCATGGCAACACTGTTAGAATAGTTGTTGCCTCAATATTCTGGAAACTCCCAACCTCCAACCTTGGAACGAAAAAGACTCGATCAACAATCCCTCAGAGATTCTGATCCTTAAGAACTGGATACCTTTCCTTTCCCCTCACCCCCTCATCCCCTCTGCCACCACCCCCACCTTCAGTCCCTCCTCTTGGTCAGTTCCTCCGGTTGACTTCATAAACTCAACTTTGATGGGGCCTCCAAAGGCAATCCAGGACCTATTGGTTATGGAGTTATTTTCCGCAATCACCTTGGGCACATCCTTCTCATTAATGCAGGCTCCCTTGGTCACACTACGAACAATGTGGTGGAACTTTGGGCACTCACTCGGGGGATGCAACTTGCCACGAACCACAATTTCACCCAGCTGATTGTAGAGGGCGACTCCCAGATCATCGTCAATCTCCTCGGTAGACTTTTAAACGGAGCAGATTCGGACAAAATTTCACCCAGCTGGAGGCTCTCGCATGGACTAAAGACCATCACAGATTTACTGCAACCCAATCAGGTGGTCATACCTGCTCACATCAGAAGAAGTGAGAATCAGGTAGCGGATGAATTGGATAACTTAGGGGTCAACTGGGATGGACCGAAAATCCTTTACAAAACTTCCCTCACTCCGGATCACCCTATCCTCCAGCAATGTATCCGTAGAGTTGCGGAAGTGGACAAACCCCCGGATGGGGTGCTAGGGCCAGCCACCTGGCGCACAAAGGAGGTGTGGAGGAGCCAGCAAGGCAGCGAGCCATGTGATCGGCTCGTGCCAATAACTACTGACTCCCTCCCACATTAAATGGTCTTTACGTCGATAGCAGGGACATTAACTCGGGCTCCTCCGACCTCTATTTCTCCTATTGAAATGTCTTCTCCATTTGTTTGCGTTACCATCCCGCGGCTCTGGCCTGGTTATGTTCGCTTTCTCATGGTGATTCTGACCCCTCGCCTGCTTCAGGCCCTCCCCTTTGGTCTGGAAAACCATTCACACTCACCGTGCCAAACCATGCCGCGACAACAAGTTAGACCACGAAGGGGTTCTCCCTGGCATCCTCAATGGCCTCGTGCTTCGGCCTCTCCTCCTGGTTCGCCTTCCACTGCACCTGTCCCCTGCTTCGAGTGCCTAGCCTTAATTGAAACCAGCCCGGGCTCTTCAGGATGCCACCTCACCGCTCCTGCAACCTCCAGGGACTTCATTCCTCCCCTTGCGTTGGGCATTGGTTCCTCAAAATCGCCCACGGGGATGCCTTCTCATTTTAGGGCCGCTCAAAACAAGGCGCTGACATCCTCTAACTCAAAGCCGGATTTGCAGTGGATAGACAACTTCACCATCCTCTACGACTTGGTCTTCGAACTCTGTCAGGGAGTGGAGGACCTCCATTTTTGGTTACAGCTTGTGGATGGGAGACTCTCAACCCTCCTCCAGCTTCTTTCCAATTACCAAGAAGCCTCTCTCGTGGCTTCAGAAGAAGTTCCCTCCACAACAAGCGACAATAAGAACCTTAGGAAGCAGGGTGCAACATAGGTCGTTGAGGAGCCGGTTCAGCAGGAGGTCAAGGAAGCGGTCATGGCCACCGGTCAGCAGGAGCACAATCCGTCAGGAGACGTCGAGACAGATGCTAACAAGGAAGCATGCACTGAGGACGACGACATGCAATGGGCTACCCAAGGGACACCTATTGAAGAGGAGTTGTGGCCAGGCTATCTGCCAGAGTATGTGCCAGACTATTCGCCAATTGTGTAACCCCTCAAGGGGTCTGTTCTTTTTTAATAGTTTCTCCTCTAGTAGCATCTTTGTCAGCTCAGCTTTGTGTTTTTTAAGACTGGTAGAAACTCAAGTGTTAGACTTACCCGGTTGGCTGAACTGGTTTCTCCTTGTGGAGCAGTTCAGTAACTACAATCCGGATGTTATTCATTTTTGTACTTATGGTCTGGTTTTTTGAAGGCCCCTATATATAAAATTACTTACTTACAAAAAAAATAAAAAAATTCAACCTTTTACAAAAATAATCTATGCCTATTTGGTCTACAAATAAAGGAATTTCGAAGTTAAACACCTCATAAATGACTTCTTGCTCAAGGTGTTTTTGCCACCATTGGCATTCATCAAAGGATCTAGGTGAAATTATCCATCATCATGTTCCTTTGTTGTGTGAGGGATTTTTCAAGAAACAACTTGCTAGGATATCATAATTTTTCATCTCTCTTTTATTCCATCATGGAAGGCCACTTGAGCCAATGCGAGTGGTCTTCCCCAAGCTCAATTAGTTCAAGACCCAACTCTCTCTACCATAATGTCATTGGGGAGATGCATAGAACAAAAATAAAAGAGAATATTTATTTGATATCGTTGATTTGGATTATGTAAAGAATGAAGTGAAGGAAGAAATATAAATGGAAGCACGTAGAGGTTTTACATAAAGCATATTAATAAGTTGGAACTCAAATTCTATTAAGGAATGAAATGGGAAAAGATTGTAAAATGTAAAGTAATACAAACTAGTTGGAATGGTGGTAGCTTATATCTAAAGAGAGATGTGTTGACTATGCTCATTTACAAGAATACATACAAGAGGCCAAAAATACCTTTTACCATACAATATGATTCCCTAAGATGCAAAAACCCTAACCCTACAAAATGATATGGAAAAAGGAATGTGGGCCTAAGGAGGCTAATTGATACAACAACTTTGCGAGGGAACAACTATTGCATACAAAATCCATTTAGAGCATTTGTTGGACCATTACAAATATTAATCCATTCTTTATGTTTATTTTAGGCCATGTAATCAAAGTTTCATGGCATGTGTTAAATACCAAAAATGAAAAGGAAATGCCAAAAAAATGCATTGAAAGTTTGGGACTTGAAAAACTGTATTAAAACTGCCAAGTCATGAAACAATTCTAAGTTAGTGGAATAGGTGGGTGGCCACAATAATCCACCTAGATTATTTTTCCCCACTTAGGAATCAATGGTCTCCAGTGCATCAAGTTCCTCCACTAGATGAGAAAATTTTGTTGAATCTGACTCCTAGTGAGACACTTGCCTTGGTGAAGGAGTTGGCATGCTTTAACAACCTGATAGAGATGGATGTTTTGTTAGTGAGTGCCCTTCATCTCTATATCCATGATATAATAAACTATTTCCTATTCAATGTAGTTAGGATTGAGTTATATAGGGGCCAAGTTATCCACCACCTTTGAGGAATCCAAGACAGGTGGAAAATATGGTTAAAACAACTCCATAGTAAATACAAGGTCGACGTCAAGGAAAGGGGAATACTTAATTCAAAATAATTATCACCATAGCCTTGGTGATAGTGTAAGGCATGTATTGAAGTGGATGGATATTTTTTTGGGTCCTACGAATCACTCTTTTTGTAAATGTAACAATACCTTATCTCTCATAAAAATTGTGTGGAACCCAATGTTAATTGTGGCACTGCTTGTACTTGGCATTGGATTTATACAAGATATCATGAACTTTTTTGTTGTATGTGTTGGTTTCATTCAACATATTTGAATGCTCTATCAACCTCATTCTAAGCATGGGATGATTATTCATATGTAGATGTATGTGTTAGAGATATTTCAATTAGGGCCAATGGTTGGATCCCCAAGAACATCTAAAAAGGGTTATGTCCAATAGAGCTATGAAGGGATCTATTGTATCTATTTTGAACACAAGGACATATCACATCCCATATGCATGGATATTTGGAGTTGTAAATTCCTATGATATGCACAATCATACTATTGAATACCTTTGTATGCACATCAGTTTGGGGGTGGAAGGAAGTTGATTTGGTTAATTTGGTGTCCATCATCAACTATGGATTGAATCATAAAATACTTATGAATATACTATTCCTACCAAAAATAATGGTTTGTGGAAGCCCAAAATGAACCCAGACATGATCAAATAAGAGTTTGTCAATGAAATCTGTTATGACACTCTTCTTGCAGGGTGTCAAAATGGTCATCTTAGAGAATAGATCAACAACCAAAAATACATAGTGAATTCCATGCTTGGTTAAAGGTAGGCCATTAATGGATTCCATGGAGACAATCTCCTAGGGTTTGTCTAGGATAGGTAGAGGAGTGCACAAACCCTACTTCTTAATGTCAAGTTATTTTATGGAACAAGAAATGCATGATCTAATATACATGTTGATGTCCTATTAGAGTTTTGGTCAGTAGAAGTACTTTTGAAACACCACCACTATCTTCTCCATGCTAAATTTCCTTGCTACCCCATTGTAACGGGCCTCCAAAATCAATTTATCATGATTTCTTGAACGAACATAGATATGACCTAGATGGCATAAAATTTCATCCTAGAGATGAAAGTTGGTTTACTTATTCCTAGTGTCCAATAGATAACAATGAAATCAGGGTCACTATCATATAGTTGGGGTCACCCAGAGGTCTCATGTCCATGAGAGTTGAGCACTATTGTCAGTGCTACAATCAGAGGTCAACTAAGATATTTTGTAATTTGATTGATGCTACCCTTCTTATACTTTATGTTTAGGTAGAACTATTGTAGGTACATGGACCACTTCTGATGATGGTACTTTTATAACTTTCCTTGTGTTTGCATGAACTGCAAGGGCTTGTGACTAGTGTGGATGATCATCTCCTTTCCCAAAATGTAATACTTCAATTGGCAATAGGCCTACACAATGGATTGAATCTCCTTGTCATAGGTGGGGTACCTATGAGCCACATTAGAGAGTGTATTACTATGATATAGGATGTCCATGTTCAGTGATGATTGCACTGACATCATAATTTGAAGCATATGTCTTAATCTCAAAATGTTGTTGTAGATGTGGTAGAGTGAATGTCGGCACTAAACAAAGGTGTTTTTTTAGATCCTTGAATTCTTTATGTTTTAAGTCATTCCAAATGAGCTTGTATTTGGCCCCACCCTTACTAACTTGGCTTATGGGACAAGTAATATTAGAGAAACCCAAAATAAGCCTACACTAAAATTTGGTGGGGCCCAAGAAACTACAAATCTTTGTTAGAGTCATTGGGGCTAGCCAGTAAAAATTTACTTGGATCTTATCTAGATACACATGCACACCATGTTCATCCATTATGTACCCCAAACAATGAATTCTCTATATGATAAATAAACATTTTTCTATATTGGAATATAACTTATGCTATTGTATGGTACTTAGGATTTGTTTAATGTGATGCAAATTGTTTTCCCAAGTTTTATTGAATATGAGGACATCATCAAAATATAAAACCATAGAAGAATTTATGAATGACCACAAGATATCATCCATTGTCCTAATGATTTTTTTGGAGCATCATTCAAGCCAAAAGGAATGACCAACCACTCAAAAAGACCCTTTTTGGAATTGAAGACAATCTTCCATACATTACTTTACTGAATTGGTACCTACCGGTAGCTTGAATCCATATCAATATTAGAAAAAAATATTTGTACCCTTGAGTTGATCAAGAATATTTCCAATCATGGGGATTGAATATTGGTTCTTAAATATGATTTTGTTTAGAGCTCTATAATCAATACAAGGTAACCCTGTCCTGTCCTTCTTCTACACCAACACAATCGGGCTCCCTCGAGGTGAGGATCTCGATTGAAAGTGGCCTTTTTGGATGAGAATTTGAATTTGGTGTTGGATTTCTTCATTTTCCATAAGAAAACATCTACATACTAGGCCATTAGGTAAAGGATTACCGAGTATCAAATCAATTGAATGCTTGAATTAGCAATGCAAAGGAACCCTTGCAGGTGAAGCGAATATATGATTGTTCTCTTCCACTATATTCTCCACATATTTTTGTTCTCTGGAGAGAACCCATGTAGAGGCTATGGCAGTCCCAATGATATTTCATTCAAATTTTGATTGACTCGTGAAGAAAATAAATCTCCTAGTTTGAGATATTATCTTTGTACACAACGTTTTTGAGATCGAGAAAACTATGGTAGTTAGAACTACCTCTAGTATCCTATAGAGATGACCTACCAAAGTAATTATGACATTATAGGGCCTAAAATCATAAAAAACAAGACATTTCCACATATAGGGTTGTCTTGAAAGAACATAACAATATTCAAGTGGGGAAACATCACATAATACCTCATATTTGAAGGGTTTGATGTTATATTCAGGTAGCATTGTTAATTGAAATAGATGTCTCATCCCTCACTGAACAAATCAATGGTGTATGGATAGGGGTGTGGCATTGTTAGCAACTTCGATATCTTGACAACATATGCTAAGATCAAGTTGTTCTAGCTACTACTATGAGAAATGGAAAGCAATAGAGTTCATGTCACCCACATTTGTGAATGGAAGAGTTGATCACCTTCCTCGTGCTCATTTGGATATTATGGTTGGATCTTTGTATTTGTGATGGTAGCATTGGGTTCGACATCGATTATCCATTTTCCCTTATATAGCTCCAATCAAAGTCTAAACTAGAGTTTGAATTTGAGACTTTCATCTTGGCTAACAATGAATACATCGAGTGGAATTTGTCATTTTCATGTGAGGGTATTTTTTGGAGTTGACACCACTTTCCAATGTCCTTCTTTGACTTTCCATTACCCTTATTTGCTTGTGGCTTGGATTGATTTTTCTGAGGTTGGCTATCCTTCCTCTTTCTTTTGTTTTATGAGTAGGGATACATTTACCATGATTCTGTTATGGAAAATTTGCCGACCCAAACTCGTACTTATTCTTCTACTTAAATTTTTTCTTGATTTTGATAGTGTATCGATAAGTGATTCAAAATGAGGATATGTCCATTACCTCCATCTATGTTTGAATGTACATTTTAGGAAACTATGGTCGTTTAGAACCAAGTGCCTCTCAGAGTCTCTAATACCCAACTTTGAGCACAATATATGGAATATATTGGTGTACTTTGGCACTATTTGGTCTCTCTCATAGCTTTCATGTACTGGTCATCATAGTTCTGTGATGTCCCCATTTTTGGATTCCCTTGCTCTGCAATTGGAGGTGACATTATATGTTTATGTCATCCTGACCAGACGTATGAATTGAGGTTAACAATCAGCTCGTGTGATTTGGAGGAGTTATATGATTCTCTCAAGATGTTCTCTTATCATCCTTCATCATCGAGATCATTTCTATGTATCCAGATTTTGATTTCGTTACATTTTGACCGTTCCCTTAAATTGGGAGTATTATTGAGAATAATTTAATGGAATTCACTAAGTTTGTCATTTTAATGAATTATCTAAGAGGGACACCTTAGTGTAACAGCTCGTTGGAACCGAGAGGAAAATTTCTAACGGTTGAGATGATAAAAAAAAGTGACTTTCAGTGGCCAAAAATGATTTAAAGTCAAATAAATCATTTTTTGGAGTAAAAAGGGTCATTAAATTAATAAAATGATTTTATGAGAAAATATTAAAGATGAATTAAAATTCGCTTGAGGGAAAAAAACTGAAAGGGGGTATAAAGGAGAGATAGAGGCTCATATTCTCTCATTATGTTGATGATTATTTTGATATTGGTTTGGAAAGCTCTTGGAGCCTTTGGGGGTTTGGAATAAATCCTAGATTGTATTAGCTTCGATGGTGAGAGATCCACCCTATCTAATCAAGTTTCGGTGGTGAAATATTCCATCATAGGCATTGATGGGGAGATCATCCAGATCTTCCATTTGGAATTTATCATTATAGAGATTTATTGGTTGGCTTCAATTTGGGGTTTGTGGAAGACACATCTCTTTTATGCAGGATGATTTATCTATTGCAGTAGTTCATTAGATTGAGGAGGACACATCCGTTTGTGAGGAGGGAGAATATTCTTATGCAAGTTGATATATTCTTAGAAGAGGTTGTATTTATCTAGAGGGGGCATTATTCTCTTTTTATGTCGTCATGGGTGCAAGAAAAGGGGTTTTGTTCTATACAACAACTTTTGGTCATTTTAAAGGGGTTTATTCAAAGTAACATAGGTTGTACAACAACGTGATTACACACATGCCAAAATAATAGATAAACCAACGTGCAATATATGTGTATTGCTGACTAGTTTCTCCTTGATCACCTACAGGAAATTGTGCCATATATTTGTTGTTGTAATGTGTCAAAGGGGGCTGATCCAATATGCAAACTATAGCTACAACAAGGACATTTAAATGTCAAGAGAAATGGAATAAATAAGGTTTTCCATTGTTGGTTTTTACTGTTGCTATATCAAATCATATGTGTTGAGTGTTTTTTGTTGCTACAAATTGGAATAAGAGGGTTATCAATCCCTTTAAATGTATTTGTTGTCTACTAGTATTTGAATGAATAAATYTGCAGTCATTCTCAATATATGTATTGTTGTATTCTTTGATAATTGATAAAATAAACCCCTCATTGATACCAAATTTGTGTACGTGTTTTCAAATAAGCATGTGTATGTTCACAAAAATTTTGAAAAAACTCTTAAACCAAAATAAGTACAAAAATTTATTAGCAGGGAGAAATAAACACAACAATAGTCAGTAAGGGGGACATTCAGCCTAACTGTTTGACAAAATCCCTAGCCATATTAGCACACATAAAACATAACAACAACAACATGAAGGTATTATAGTGGGTTTCTAGCAAGTCAACAACTATTTGACGAAAGGCTTTAACCTAGTAAACACCAAAAACACATCAACAACCTAGTGGGGTTATTATAGTTTCCAGCAAAGTAGAATTATTTCTAAAGGGCATCAACAAAATCCATGTAAGTGGGTTCTATCCTAAATTCTTTAGAATCATCTTCGAGATGTATTGTCTAGTAACTATCCCACCAATATTTGACATGAGGAAGGGACTTAAGGAGTGTGAAGGTGATCCTTTTACCTTGGAATTTTTTTTTAATAGATTTATAACCCTCTTACAAATTTAACCATTTATCCAAAGCATCTGTCTCTATTTTCCCTTCAAATAAAGGAATGTCAAAGTTAAATTTCTTGTTGAAGGTGTCTTTGCCTCCATTGGAAATTTTCGAATAATTTGGGTGAAGTTATCCATCATCTTATTCCTTTGTCGCACAAAGGATTCCTTAAGAAACAACTTGATAGATCTCCTTCTCCATTACATATATTTTCTTCTACCATGGGAGGCCACCTGGGTCAGCAAGACTGGTCATCCCCAAACTCAATTAGTTTGAGACCCAACTCCCTATACCCTGACCTCATCGAGGACATGCACAGGGAAATGACAATGAGAAAATTTCTCTAATACTAGTGATTTCAATTATGTAAAGAAAAAAATTAAGGTAAAAATATAAATAGAAACACATAGAGATACTACAGAGAGCATAGTAGTATAGTAAAACCCAAATTCTATTAATGAATGAAATGGAAAATGACTGTAAAATACAAAGCAATACAAATTAGTTAGAATATTGATATGTTATCTCTAAAGAGATATGTGTTAGCTACACTCATTCTCAAGAAGACATTACAATATGCCAAAACTACCTTTTAACATAAAGTATGATTCCCTAATATGAAAAAACCCTAAATATCCAAAACCCTAACCCTAGGAAATGATGTGGAAAAATGAATTTGGGCCCCAAGGAGGCTGGTAGATATGTCAAATTCCCATGGGAATGGATTTTGCATACATACTCTATTAGGTCATTCTTGAATGACTAAAAATATTAATCCATGTTATATTTTTTTGGTAGGCCACCTAATTAAAAATTTCATGGCCACTGTCAACTACCAAAAAGACAAGGCAATTCTCAAAAAATGTGCTATAAGTTTGTGACTTGAAAAACTATAGTAAGAATATCATGATGTGGAATCATTTTAATTCAGTGGAATAGGTGGGTGGCCACTAGTATCCACGTAGATCACTATGGTTTTTCACACCATGGATAGGTATGACTCTCTCTTCTCTTCATTATGTAAAGTAAAGGAAGAAAAATATTTGTTGTAGATTATTATGCTCTTATTGTTGTTGGTTGTGGCATATACCAAATCCAATTGCTAATATGTTTTCTATATCCCAAATCACAAAAACTAATAAGAAATTTGAGTTTTTGCATGATAGGTTTGTTGTGAAATATATTAACAAATATTTTTCTATTGTTGTTGAGGGTCACTCTTCACCCTAAAGATACTTTGCACAATTTTTTGATTCTCCAGAAAAGGATACAAGATCGACCAAACTCAGAGTAAGGAATAATTATAGAAACATGATTTGACATTAAATACTAGTACATTTGAATTTCAAGAGCACAAAATTGATCATCGAGATGATTATGGTCCATGGACTTCCCAAAGTAGTTCATGTAGATGGTTCTATGTGACAGACATGTAGTTGGTAAGCATTGCCAAGAGGCATTTGATAAAGGGAAGTCTTAGAGAGAGACGACTTAGTTGGAACTGGTAGATAATGACCTTTTCAATATGAATCTTGACCTTCCTCAGTTGGTGCATGGTATGTTTTGACCTTCATTAATGATTTTTCAAGATTCACTTGGGTATATTTATTGAAAGGCATAACATGGTTTTTGAGAAATTCAAGGAATTTAGGGATTTAAATAAAAAAAATGCATTTAACATATGAAATGCTTGAGGTTTGGTAATGGATGAGAGTATATGAGCCAAGAATTTGAAGGCTACTTATCATTGGAATGGTATCTCATGGAAGAGATATGTACCCTATTCTCCCTAGAAGAATGAAGTTTTCAAGAGGAAGAATATGACTTAGATTGAGATGGCTAGATGTTTTCTTAAAGAAAAGGGAATTCCAACTTGTTTTTGGGGAGAGGATTTCCTCTTCTCAAATTTCCTTCTAGATAGAATCTTGACCAAAGAAATGTGGAATGTGAATCCTCTTGAAAATTGAAGTGGAAGGAAGGCTTCAATCAAACATCTCAGAAGCTTTGGATGTGTGTTTGAGCTCATATTTTGGATCATAAATGTAAGAAGCTAGATCCCAAGGGTCAAGCTTGTATTGTGGTGGGTTAACTTGAACAATTGAAATCTTATAGACTATTTGATCCAGTCAAACATGAAGTGTTTTGTCAAATATATGTTATGTTATATGGGAAAACTTCATATACTACTCAGTGGACCTCTTCATTGAGTATATTGAGTATAAATTTAGTCGCAATAATATTGGAATTATAAATTAATTCACCTAAATAGTAAATTGACTAGTCTATTTTCTTCATTGACTATGGCAACTAAATTGAATTCCAATTGGGTTTGTATTGTAGAATCAACAAGAAGTTAGAATATTAGAAATAAACCAACTCATAATGATGAAATTCATATAGACATTTATCCTTCACATGAAGCTCAGTATCCTAAGTGGGTAACTAGGATGATTGAAGCTATCAATGTTGATGCATGTAATGCATCTGATTCAATCAAGACTCTAGGTTAGAAATGTCAGGGAAATTTTTCACTAATGGTGCATGCACTAGAGGCATGTGATATTGAGACATAGGATATGCCTGTGATCAACCAGAATGAGAAAAAGCTATAGATGAAGAGTATGGATCCTTGATGATGATTCAGACTTGGGACCTATTTCCTTGACCACAAGGAAAAAATGTTATTAATGCAAGTGGATCTACAAGACTAAGTTCATGTTGAGTGGTGTTGTTGAGAGACATAAGGCTTGATTTGTAGAAAAGGTATTTTCATAATGAGAAGGTATTTATTGCATGGAGACATTTGCTCTTATAGCTAAAAATAAATTGTGTCTAAGTTATTTTTTTTGTTGAGAACCAAAGAATTGGTATATCAAGGAACTACACATTCCAATAAGAGGTGTTGTATAAAGAAACCACTACAACACTTAAGCACAAGTGATCATATCTCAATACCATAGTAGGAAATGAAAGAACCAAACTTAAATGATAGATTGATCCATAATACCATCTATACATAACACCAAACTATAAATAACACCTCAAAGTGAGAAAGACATATTCAACTTTGATTGGATAGGTTATGTAATAAACTAATTGAGGTATACCTCAACCTGTGCATTGGTCAACTCGAATGACCGATTGGATACTCAGTTATCTACTCAGTCAATTCTCTTATTCAATTATCAATTATCAATTGACTATCTCGAAAGCAATATTGTTTCACGCCTCTCATTTCCTTAAACAAATCCATGGCTACATTATTAAATATTAACTAGGATGATAAAATTAGTTGGATATATACACCTTAATCCAACATTATCAACCCTCTTTCATAAGGAAAGTCCAATTCTATTATGACCCAAATGGGGAATATATGTATATGATATGATCCCAAGGGGGGGAATATATGGGGATAAATGTACATGTAATGTGTAAATATATATGTAATGGGGTCAGCCTAATAGTAAAGGGGCCTCATGTGTAGGTGTGAATAGGTATATATAGAGGTCATATATTCATTATTGTAGACATGTGAATTGTGATGTATAAATGTATTTGGTTATGTGGAGGAGGTTCTCCTATTCTTTAAGGAGTTATTGTGTAACTCATCTTTGTTATATATATTGGAGTTGTGCTCCACGCTCACATTTCTATACATGGTGTATACTTTTGTTCCATTATGATATCTTAAGCATTTAGATCATTACACTTGGTATCAGAGCATCGTTCCTATGTTTTTTCTTCTTCAACAAAGTCATCTAGGAATTTTGGTTATATTTTTTTTGGGGGGGCACTTTATAAAACGAAACTTGGATTTTATTTATAATGCATATAAAAGTATATGTGGTAAAACTTTTAGCTTCTGGGTCATTATACTTTTGGAGATATAGCCTATGGAAGACAAGGGTTTTGACTCATCCTGAATTCAGTTTTAAATGCACAATCTTAGTATTTTTGCTATAACATTTTTTATAGGATGATTCAGACAAAAAAACTTGGAGGATATTTAGAAGACATATCAAGGTACTTGTGGTACAAATTCCAGATTCTGGGTCATTATACTTTTGGAGACACACCCCGTGAAATATAGGGTTTTTGACTAGTCCTATTATTATTCTCAAGCAGGTGTTCCGGGAATTCTATACAAGTGGAATTCTGTACAAGTTCTCTCTTCAGAACAGTCCTAATATTAACAAGGTTTGGGAAATTGACCATAAATTTCACTTGGAACATAAAATTTTGGTAGGGCCCATGGCATTATAGAGAAGACATATTAGAGTAATACAAGATTAATTTTCATACTTATAAGAGATGAAATTTTAGAAATACATGAGAAGGAAGGTCGACTAGAAGGACAAACTCCAAATAGGGGTTACAAAGCTATGCTTACTTAAAACTATCATAGATTTTGATTGGGATGTTGGATTGAGATGATTCAAAAGCCATTGGAAAGAGAAAACATTGAATATTATATTGGAAGAAGGATTATAATTGTTTGAGATCATTATTCCTAATATATTAAAGTTGTAAGTTGAGGTTTGGGTTAGACCTTAATTAGGAATCAATGGAAATACCTTACTTTAGTGGAAATGAGGATGAAGATAAAATCAATCCTATGGAATGGTTGTGGATAGTAAATAAATATGGCATAAATTACCTAATGACAAAAAAACATTTTTTTGGTGAAGCTTGTAAATTGTGGATGAGTATTGATCATGATACTAGATTGAACAACATGTGGGAAAATTTGAAGAATTCTTCTCAAATAAATGGATTAGGGATACAAAAAGTGAAGAGTTATATAGAATTTGTTAAGCCCTAATATTGGCTCATTACCCCTTAATTGGGGCATATTACATTAGTAATGTTATTTTATTTATGTCAGATTTATTCCATTAGTTGTAATTATACCTCCTAGTCTCCTATATATACCAAGGAGACATTTTCATTTGGAATCATCTTGTACTTGAACATTTATGTGGGGCAAAAGGAGGTTGTCCCCTCGAAGAGGCTTATTATTTGAAATTCTCTCTTTTTCAAGGAGTTGAGTACTTATTCTGAGGTTTTTCTGTGCTATATTGATATTTGGTTCTTAACATATGGTATCAGAGCTCAAGGTCTTGGGGGTTCGCTGCTACATCTGAGACACCGTGGAATTTTCACTATAATTTTTTTTCTACAACGATTCAGAAGGAACGGATTGGAGGATATTTACTGGACAGATCAGGGTACGTTGGGTTAAAATTTCATCTCATGAGGCCTTATATTTTCGGAGATACAACCTTTGTAAGATAGGGTTCTGGAATCATCTTGAATTGAGTCATTGCGGCATTTTCGCTATAAAAATGTTTCTGTAACGTTTCAAACCCTGAACTCCGGAGAATATTCTCATAAATTAGAAAGGTATTCATGGTAGCAATTTCATCTTCTGGTTCATCTTAAATTTGTAGATACACCCTATGGAAGATAGGGTATCTGACTAGTCTCAAGCAGGTGTTCTGGGTAAAAAAATCATAAATTATTCCTAGAGTATCCAAATTGAGTAAGACCAGTTGCATTGGATAGTGGATAGACCGTATTAGTTTTGGTACGATTTTCAGAATTTTGTATCAATTATTTTGTGCGGGGAATGCTATACAAGTGAGATCTCCTGGAAAGGCTAAAAATCAGCAAGTTGCGGGAAAGTTACCATAAATTCCACTTGGCACATCCCATTTTTATTAGACCTATGGAATTGAAGAGAAGAAATATCAGAGACCTACAAAAAATAAAAGTTCATACTCAGAAGGGTTGAAATTTTGGAGATACAATAAAACGAAGATTGTCTAGCAGAACTACCTCAAAATCAAGGTTTAAAGTGATACTTGGCCAACATGCCACCAAAAAATGGAACTTCTACACCAAATAAGCCTCCAAAAAATCC
>SNQJ01S0031904.1:46098-58000 GCA_010110895.2 Picea sitchensis | reverse complement strand
TAATTGAGGCATATTACATTAGTAATGTTATTTTATTTATGTTGGCTTTATTCCATTAGTTGTAATTATACCTCCTAGTCTCCTATATATACCAAGGAGACATTTTCATTTGGAATCATCTTGTACTTGAAAATTTATGTGGGGTAAAAAGAGGTTGCCCCCTTGAAGAGGCTTATTATCTTAAATTCTCTCTTTTTCAAGGCGTTGAGTACTTATTCTGAGGTTTTTCTATGCTATATTGATATTTGGTTCTTAACAGAATTCAAGAGGATTTAAAGGAATCAAAATAAAATGTCTCCGAATTGAAAAATGATAATGAAGAGCTAAGAAAATACATTACAAAGAAAAACAATGAGTTTGTCAAGATGTAATCTCTTAATGAATCACTCATTAAGGAGGTTAAGAACCTAAAGCAAGAAAAGTGTAGAAAAGGAAAGTGGGAAAAGGATGATTCAAGGAAAGACTTGAAGAACAAAGATGAATGGATATGTAGATTACGAAACCATAATAAAAAACTATTGGATGAAGTTAAGAGATTGAAATAAGAATAAATAATTATCAAAATCAAGAAGAAACAAGGATCTTGGATGGAGAATCTTCCAAAAGACTTCAAGAGGAAATTTGAAAGAAGGTTGAGGAATCCCTAAATACTGATGAGGTAAAATAAAAATTGAAATCTAGAGTTGAATAAGGACGTTAGAATTTGATAAATGAGGTGACATTGTAGCTCCAAAAGGAGAAAGAAGACAAGATTCAAGAAGATCACCAGAAGATACTTGAAGAAGTTGAACTTCATCTATAATATGTACATGCCAAATATGATGGTATTATATCCAAGACTAGAGTAATCAAAGACCTAGAAAAGAGGATAGAGGATTCCATTGTCTATGAAAATAAGATAGATGAAACGAGTGTGCAGAATGAAGAAAAACATTCAAATGTGAAACCGTATCGACATCCTCATTATTAGGAAATATTTCAAGGAAGAAAAGAAGATCAATATCAAAATTATCAAGGAACAAGATGGAGTACTAATAAATATTCCTGGAATATGGCATCACAAAACCATTATTCAACAAGATATTATCATAGAACAACATCCACTAACAAATTGGAGAAGCTTCAACAACAATATATGGAATCAAGGGAAATAAAAATATGCAACAACTAGCCACCAAGGATCACGACCGTTTATTTATTTATTTTGGATGGATGGATCATCATCAATGGAAAGAAGAAAGAATGGACATAATAAAATCATATTACCTGGTTTCATCACATGTGAAGCCTTTAGTTGTAAAGGTTTGAGGACGAAGATTTTTTAAGGAGGGTACAATGTTACGATCCAAAGAGGGAATATATAGGGTTAAATGTATATGATATGACCCCAAAGTGGGACATATATGGGGCTAAATGCACATGTAATGCGTAAATATATATATAATAGGGTCAGCCTAATAGTAAAGGGGGCTCATGTGTAGGTGTGAATAGGTATATATAGAGATCATGTATTCATTATTGTAGACATGTGAATTGTGATGTATAAATTTATTTGGTTATGTGGATGAGGTTCTTGTATTGTTTAAGGAGTTATTGTGTAACTCATCTCTTTTATCTATATTAGAGTTGTGATCCACGCTCACATTTCTGTACATTGTGTGTACTTATGTTCTTTTATGATATCTTAAGCATTTGGATCATTACAAATTCACACTTGCTACTTGCCATTTCCATATCAAATATAATAAAAGTGAATAGGTATTTGTCCATATTTGTAGAGTGTTGAACTTTCTTAGTATAGACATTGAGTTTTGTTTCTAATATTCAATTATTGGTTAATTAGGAGTTGAATCATAGCAATGAATGGTAATTAGGGGTTAATTAGTGGTAATTAGAGGTCAAATAATGTTAAATAGTGGTCAATTAGGAGTAATTCTCAAACTCTATTCAATATTTTCAAGACTTACAAACATTAAAAGATAAAAAAAAACAAATTCATACAAATGGGCCAACATACAATAAATAAAATGAATTCTAAAATTAATCCATAGTTCAAAATGAAGTATTTACTTTAAATTAATTTTATTACATATCCAACTCAAATTGATCTTGAACTTCATCCAATTTAATTTTGACTCATCAAGATCATAATTTATATCTAACCCTTCAAAATCATTGAAAGGATTGTCCCTAGCCACATCTGATATGTCTAATACTATGTCATTATCAATATAATCATCATCATCATTGATTAGGTGGTATGATTCTTGGACCTATTCATCTAACACTTATTCTTGCTTCCATACTTCATCTTAACCATCTTCACCATTTTTTTCTATACATACTTTACAATCCTTCCTCTTGGATTGAATCTAACTAGTGTAGATCCATCTTAACTTCAGATCTATCATGTGTTGAGAAGGATCATATTCTTTGAGGTGCAAACCTCTCCTCAGATTTTTTCAATTTAAAAAAGTTTTCACCTCGAGGGACTTGGTCTCTCTATGTGCATGATAGGTTCATAGTTAACATGGATCTACACATGCCCTGAGAAGAATCAAATCCCTCAAGGTGCAAACCTTTCCTCAATTTTTTCAATCTAAAATAGTTTTCACCTTGAGGGACTTGGTCCCTCTCTATGCATGATAGGTTCGGAGTTAACATGGATCTACACATGCATTGAGAGGGATCAAATCTCTCGAGCTGCAAACCTTTCCTCAATTTTTTTCAATCTGAAAAAGTTTTCACCTTGAGGTACTTGGTCCCTCTCCATGGATGATCAGTTCATAGTTAAGATGGATCTATGCCCATTCTTAATAAATACATACATACATACATGCATGCATGCATACATGCATGCATATATGCCATGTGTCAACTCCACATTGAACATGGAAGGAATCACACATCTCCCTCATATTGGGTTGCACAAAGTGCCTCTCGGCACAACAAGAAATGACCAACTTGAGATACATGGAATCTATGAATAAAAGACCTACTCAAATTGAATTGGAAGGATATGTGATTTATAGTCTACTCATACCTAGTAGTACTAATCATGGTAAATCCATTATCATAATCAATAACATTGCATTTATCACCATATAACCAAAATCTATACCACTAGACCTTAAACAAAATCACTTTTAAATATTTCAAGTCTATCTCAATTATTTGTTCCAATTAGCCATAGTATCTCAAATAGGATGTGATATGATATATGTCACCCCTACAAAATATATTAGTAACGTAGAAAATATGTATGTCACCCTTGTAGGAAATATGAGTAGCCTAGAAAATTGTAGATATCTTGTTGCCATAGGTTTTATTATGCCGAGGGAGATGTCCATGTAACAACACATTAAATTAATAATAAAACATTAAAATAATAATAATAAGTAATAAATAATAATAATAATAATAATAATAATTTATGTTGGCTCCATTACACACACAGAGAGAATGAATAAAAAACACCCTAGATCCATCTTAACTTCAAAACTATGCAGTGTCGAGAGGGATCAAATCTCGCAAGATACAAATTTTTTTTAGAATGCAAAACTTGAGGAAAGGTTAAAGGTTTGCACCTCTAGAGATTTGACCCCTATCATCCCTTAATATATTTAGAGTTAAGATAGATCTAAGCTGGTGTTTATCATCCCACTATCAAATGCAAAATTTTCATCCATTACACCACATAGTTTGTGATGTTTCACCTACTTAATATATTAAAAATGCATATTTTATATATATATATATATATATATATATATATATATATATGGGACAAAATACATAGATAAATGGAAAATAAAACTAAAAGTCAATGCACAATGGCTGTATTTCCATCTTCTGCACTATATACTAAATTAATTTCGTTATGCATGAAATCTGATATTTCAATAAATATATAATTAAAAAATAATAAAGTAGTTAACCTAAACTAGGTTGAGATAAATTCCATGTCATGAAATAATTTTCATTTATTTCTTTATAAATATTAATAATTTAATAAAAACATAATGATAAACTTTTTAAATTTTTGGATCAACGTCGTGCTTTTACTTTTAAGAATCTGACTTCCGCTTTATATGATTCTTAAATAAAAGAAACAAATCAACTTTAAAATCCTTTGGAAATATAGTAAGTCCATTTCAAAAACATAGGGTGAGGTTCTCCTTTGGAGGAGAAAGTCCAAATCAAATTAGATCATCTTAAAGGCAAGAACGACTTAATTATATGAAATTTACAAGATAGAGTTAAGTAAATAAAAAAATTAATATTTTTTTAATGTTCTTTTCACTTACTTTTATCAAAATTAATAATTTCTCAACTTTGAGTTAAAAAATATGAATACAAATCATGATTAAATAGATAGAGGAGAGTTTACTTTTGAATCATTTAATAATTAATTTAATAATAAATATAAATGGAAAATATACTTTAACTTAATAAAATTGATGTTAAATTATTTAATTCTTATAAAGTTGTACAAAATTTTTATATTATTTTGATTAATGGTTTAGTTTATTAAGAAAAAATAAATTTAATTATTTAAAAAATCTTATAAAAAAATATTTAAAAGAAATTTTGATTTCTTTAAATGAATCAAGTTATTTATAAAAAAATAAATTATTTTTGTTTTATTTGTACTTTACATTAAAAAAAAAATGCTCCACTAACACCTCAAACATATTTAACTTTATCTATTTTTTTATATAATAATATGCTTTATACAATTTACACGTTGATAATTTTATTTCATATAAATTTTCTATTTACAATTAAAAGTATAAAAAAAATATTTAAAATAAATAAAAATATTCAAATAAAATAATTTCAAACACTAAATATAATGGAATTACATTAAAAATTCAATAAACAACAAGTTAAAAAAACTCTTCGATAAGGAAATTTATTAACCACTAACAAGTAGATTAGGTGACTACTACAACAATCTTGCAATAGTGTATGTACATTTGTAAAAACTCACAAACTCTCCGCAAATCTAGAAAAATTATCGATCTACCTTTACCGAGGTAAAATTGGAGATATAATTATTTATCCACTTAACCATCGTTTCTCATTTTTTAAAATTTCCTTATCCTAAGGAATATGAAGCCCGCGGTTTTTTAATTTAAAAAGGAATATGAAGCCCGCATTTTTTTAATTTAAAAAGTTAAAATTTCTGTTCAACATGAACAAAAGAAGTATGTATTTTAATATTTTAATATATGTCAAGACAAAAATAAATTAAAAATAGTAAACAATATTATTTATAAAAAAACAATATTTGGAATGTGCATAGTTAGATCTATATGTGTATAGTTGCATCAGTAACATGGATTTGTGTAGCTTATTTAAAAAGAACATGAAAAATAGTGATATTGAAGGGCATTAAAAAAAATGCAAGCTTTAATGTTTTTGGAGCCCAAAGCACCAAGTTTTTCATTTCGAATCTAAATCTGAAGCGACCAAGTCAACAAACACACACTTTGGATTTCTTAATCCTACCAAAAAAATGAATTTAAGGAACATGCACACATTATAGGATTGTGTGTGTGTGTTCTAAAGTGTGTGCATGCTAAAAATAGTGTGTGTGTTCCTAGAACATGCACACTCTATTGTGAGTAAAAATTCACAAAGCTTGGCATGTATTGAAATGAGAGTTCATATTGTTCTTACCCCTTTTCCTAATGCACATGGTATTCTAGAACAAACCCCTTATTCCCAGTGCATGTGATGTTGTTCATGGTCATTAAGCTCAACAAGCTTTGTTCAAAGCCTAAGGTCCTTGCTTTCCTCTCTCAACCATGGTAGGGGTTCTATGACTCATTCTTATCATGAAAATCATACTAATAGTGTCCATATTCACCGTTTTAGGCCTTGTTCATGGCCATTGAGTATGATAAGGATTCATTTAGGGAACGAGGCCCTTTTTTCCCTCATTCATGCATGTTACAGGCCCTAACTCTCATATATGTTGTGAAAAAACTTCTAATGGCATCCATATCCCACTTGGAGGCCAAAGGTCCCTTCTAAAGGATTAGTGTGGTTGTATAAGTCCTAGTTCATGGCCCTTAAGCTTGAGAATACTTGATTTGGTCCTAAGTTACTTGTTTTCCTCTCCTAGCTATGGTATAGGCCTCGAGACCCAGTTTTATTATGCAAAGCATACTAGTTGCACCAAATATCCCTTGCATAGGCCAAAGATCCCCTACAAAAGTCATATGTGGTTGTTCGAGAACTAATACATCTAGATTTTTCTAAAAAAGATTCAAATAGGGATTTGGCACCTTATGTTCCATCCCTAACCATGTTCAAGGCACCAAGTGTAATACATGGTGTGCAAATCCTCCTAATGGAATTGAGGCTTGACTTAAAGGAATCAAGACCCAAATGTGGTACTCAAATCCTACATATGACACTCATATCCCACTTGGAGGTCAAAAATCCCTTGATAAGGATATGTTTGGTGGTTTTAGTCACTATTCATGCTAATCAATCTTGAGAATATTTGTTTAGGGCCCAAGGCCCTTGTTTTTCTCCTCCAACCATGATAGGGGTTCTGAGACCCATTCTTATTGTGAAAAACATACTAATGGTGCCCATATTTCCAATAGGAGACTAATTTGAAACCCTCAAGAGATCAAGTGTGGTGGTTTGAGACATCATTGAGGGTATCCTTCACCTCCTAGTGGGGATATCAATGAAATTATAAGGATTTGAGTAGTAGGTATGAGTAATAGAGTCCTTAACATGGTTAGGGGAGGAAACTTGTGCGTTAGGCATAAAGGAAGATTCCATGTATCAAGGGCCAATAACAACTCCTCAAATCACCGCACATGACCTAACAATGATATCATTGGACTATGAGTAGGAATATTAGTGACATTAGGAGTACTTCACCATGGTTTGGGGAGGAATCGTGGACTTAAGCTATAAATTGGGAAGCTTCTAATCATATGCGGCTAAGAACAATAACTAAAAATACCACATAGGAAATCCCAAGGGCATCGTTGTCTTCCAAGTAGGTATACAGACATCATTAAAATACTTTTATCACTAGTTATGACTCTCAAGGCCTTTGACACGGTCATGGGAGGAAATGTGGTGATTAGACCCTAAGGGAAGTTTTTGGGAATACATTGATATGAAAAACACCTCAAACCACTACACAAGACCTCTCAAGGTTATTCTTACCTCTGAGTAGGGATCTTGGTGCCATTAGGAGATTTATGATACTAGGTACATGAGTCTTTTGGCCCTAGACATGGTTGAAAGATGAAACCTAGGCCTTACACCATAAATTAATATTCTAAGCGTTTAGGTTCAAGAATGAAACCTTGATCCACCACACATAACCTCTTAAGTGTATTATTTCCCTCCAAGTGGGTATATTGATGATATTAGGAAGTTTTGAGCACTAGGTATGGGTGTCGGGGTCCTAAATATGGTTGGGGGGGAACCTAGGTCTTAGGCCATAAATTAAGATTATATGAATCAAGGTCCAAGAACAACACCTTGAATCTACACACATGACCTCCCAAGCAGATCCTTTCCCTCTCATTGGGCATATTGGCACCATTAGGGTTGTTAAAGAACTAGGTATTGGTCTAAAGTCTTAGACCAAGGCTAGGCATTGAAACTTGCACATTAGGCCTAAAATGTATCTTATACGATTCAAGAACCATCAATTAGGCCTCAAACCACAACAAATGACCTATATATGGGATATTTGTACTTTAAGTGGAAATATGGACAACGCTAGAAGGTTTTGATCCCTAAGGATGGGTCATGGGGCATAGACATGGTTGAGAGAGAAAATTGGACCTTAGGGAATAAAGTAATATTTTAGGCATCCAACTATAAGAATAATTCTTTGAACCACCACACATAATATCTTGAAAGTATCATCCCCCTTTGAGTTGGGATGTGGGAACCATTAGGAGGTTTTGAGAACCAAGTATAAGCTTCAATGCCTTGACCATGGGTGGGGGAGGAAGCTTAGGTCTTAGGTTCTAAAGGTAGCTTATGAGGCTCAAGGGACATGAATGAGGCCTTGAACCACAACATATGAACTTTCTATGGGATATTTAGTATTTAAGAGGGGATATAGGCTCTATTAGAAGGTTTTTAGCACTATACTTGGGTCATTGTAACTTAAACATGGTTGATGGAGGAAACCCTGGCCTTGAGCCTTAATGAAATATTTTAGGCATATAGGGCTTAGAATTTCACCTTGAACAAATACACATGATTTGTAAAGGGTATCATTGGCGTCTGAGTGGGGATATGGACACCATTAAGATTTTTTAACCACTAGGTATGAGTGCTTAGGTGTTAAACATGGTCAATGGGAGGATCTCATGCATTAGGCTCTAAAGGAAATTTCTAAGGCTCAAGGTTCATGAATGACACCTCAAATCACCATAGATTATTTCTTGAGGGGATATGGGAATCATTAGGATATTTTGAGCACTGGATATGCGTCTTGGGTTCTTTTACGTGATCAAGGGAAGAAACCCAAATCTTAGGCCCTAAAGGAATATTCTAGGTATATAGGGCCAAAAATGACACATTGAATCACCACAAAGGATCTTTCCAGTGTATCCTTGGTCTCTAAATGGGGATAGTCGGTATTATAAGGTTTTCAACATTAAGTATGGACCTTGGGACCCTGAATATGGTAAAGGGAAGAAACCTCTCGAGGGTATCCTTAACTTATAAGTATGGATTCAGGTTCAATTAGAATTTTTTTAACTAGCACTAGGTATGGCTCTTAAGGACTTAGATATGGTCAAGGGAGGAAACCTAAACCTTATTCCCTAAAGGAAGCTTCTAGCCATCCAAGGAAAAGAAGGATGCCTCGAACAACCACACATGGCCTCATATGGGTATCCTTGGCCTATGATTGCAGATGTCTACTCCATTAGGTGGTTTTGAGTAGTAGGTATGTGTCTCATGGCCGTGGAAACAATATAGGGAAGAATTTTATGCCTTATGCCCTAAAGGAAGCTTTGAGGCATATAGGGCCATGAACAATTCCTTAAAGCATCACACATTACCTCTCAAGGGTGTCCTCAAATTATGAGAAAGGATGTTATTTCCTTCATAAGGTTTTGAACATTAGGTATTGGTCTCAAGGCCTTGATATGGTTTAGGGAGTAAACACAAGCCTTCTCCCATAAACAAAGATTCTAGGCTTCCAAGGCCAAACACAACACTTCAAACCACCACACCTAACCTCTTGATGGTTTCAAATTGGTTACCAAGATTTCATATAGGTCACTTTAGTCACTTTAGGTTGCATAAATGACCAAAGTGTTATATATGAATATAACTAAGAGGATTTAACCCATATAGTAAGATTATACTCATTTAGGGCCAAACACAATGCCTCAAACCACCACACTTGACCTTGACATTGAATTCTAGTGTGAAAATTTGATGAATGGTGACCATATTTGTAATTAGATCCTAGAAATTTCCCATAGAGGCATTGTGTGGTGATATTTTTTAGGTGTTAGAGGCTAGGGATTAAGGTTGACAATATTGAGGTGAAAATTTTAATAGGTTATTATAAACAAATTTTATGATTTTTTTGTGATTGGAAGGAAAATATTGTCTATTTCTTGTTGCCAATCCCTATGAACATGAAAAATAGATGTAATTGATCAAGAAAGTATTCAAGGAAAGTGCATCCTAGTGAAAATTTCCATGAAGGAAGAGAAAATAAAGGTTAGGTATGAAAAATGTAGGCTTTCAGTAGAGGCCAATCCAAATTCTAGCATAATAGATGCTCCACTGTTGTTTTTCCTCCATCATCACAAGAAAAGAGCAAGATCTCAATAGAGGCCAATCCGATTTTGACATCTAGTAAACCTCTAATGACTATTTTCAAGACAAGTTGTTGTGGATGAGTAAACGATAAGGGATTTGGTTGGAGCTAATTATACTATGGATGCAATTAGAGAGGCATTTGGTGCACAACCTTCCAAAGAAGAAGTTCTTTTGGTGCAACCTCTTGTTGAATAGTTAGACATTCTTAAAAATAGCCATGAGCATGTTTATTCTCCTCCCAAATTTGACCCATAAGTTATTGAATCAGTAGGAACTCCTACATGTATGCCACAATAGAGAGGTGAAGAGTGTCGAACTATGAGTCCATCATCCTTACCTAGACTTAGCAATGTGCCCCAAATAGCTCCTAAATGAATTCAGGAGGATTAAAGTGGTATAGAGTCCCGTGAATATAAGGTATTTAACCAAACTATTCATTATGAGTCATACAAAATTATTAAAGAATATTTTGAATCAAAAGTTGATGCAACTAAATGTTGGTTATATCTATCTTTGTTAAAATCTAGGAGTTTGATTGTTGTTGGGAAAATTTTAGGCATTAAAATAATTAAAATTTCATGAACAATTAATCATATTGTTAGAATCCTCGCTTATTATTTTCTTACAATTGGTAATAAAACTCATTTGAAATATTGTAATACAACCTTACATGCATTCTCACAATCAATTGTGTAAGATCACAAAAAAACATTGTTTGCTCAAACAAACATATCATCTCATTAAATGTAATGTCAAAACCCTTCATAAGTATTTTATTAGATGAGATAAAAGTTTATAAACGAGTAATCATATTGTTAGAATCCTTGTGGATGTTTTTCATACAATTGGTAAGAAAACTCATTCAAAAGACCGTAATGTAACGTTACATGCATTGTCATAATTAATTGTTAGCAAGATCACAAGAAATCATTGTTTTCTCAAACAAACATCTCATCTCATTAAACGTAATGTAAAAACCATTCAAAATCATTTTATTAGATGACATAGCCTTACCATAGCAAGCTAAATAGATTTGTGGTACTTCAGTAGTAGGATACCTTGTTTTGAAATGAAGTTAATTGGAGTAGTTAAGGGACTATTACATAAAGTTTGGAACAAGAACACTAGTCTTTCTTCTAATAAAAAAGATGTACTAAATTTGAGAAGGGATTCTAGGGATTGTGAACACCAAATTAAACACTTTATTAACATGACATAGATAAAACTATATGAAAGATTTAAGAATGGTAATAATGCACTTAACTTGGGACAACAATATTTTGAGAAATGCAAGCCTTGTTATGTTAGAAGAATCACAATATGTAACACATGTTCTTGGATATACCACATTGAATATGGTTATTATTATGAAAAACATATCACAACAAGGAGAACACCTTCTAAGTTTTTGCAGAACCTCCCCGAAAAATTTATCCCTTAGCTTTTTATAGTAGAGGTTGTTAGTAGAGGCGGGCAACTGAAGGTTTTTGTGGAGGTATATTTATTGGTGCTCCTTTAAGGTCGATACACACTGATGCTTAAATGTTCAAATGCACTGTCACTATTTATAGCGTAGGTTGTTAGCAGAAGCAGATGACCAAAGGTTTTTATGAAGGTTTTTTTATTGGTGAACCTTTAATGTCTATACACACAGGTGCTTACCTAAAACTTAACACATTGGTGCTTAAATATTCAAACATACCGTCATTGTTTATAGTGGATGTTGTTAGCATAGGTGGGTGGCCGAAGGTTTTTGTGTATGATTTTACCCATGCACCTTTAAGGGACATACACACCGGTGTACACATAAACAAGAAAGTACTAGTGCTTCAATGTTCAAAAGCACTGTCATACATTATAATAAAAATAACATGCATCGGATAAAGCACACTATTGTTGTTGAAATTTATGCACCAATGCACATATCTGTTGTTAGGCGCATTGCAGTAGGATAAATAAATAAAATTTACTATCCAATTTTCATTGTTACAGTTCATCCTGCAATGCGCCTAACAACATATATGTGCATCGATGCTCACCCTCCTTCCAAAGACGCCCT
>SNQJ01S0031904.1:25681-39618 GCA_010110895.2 Picea sitchensis | reverse complement strand
CCAAAGATTTTATTAATTTATATTATCCAACTATTATAATATATGAAATTTATTCAATTAAATTTAAAATACTAAATATGGAGAATAATAATACATTTTGATCTATACACTTTTGATGAAATGATTTCACAATTTTTTACTCTATTACAAACTTTATGAATCTTCTATTAAAAATTAATATGACCCAAAATTTTATACTTAGTATTTTAAGAGTTAGTAAAATTGACAAAGATTTCTATACTTTTAGATAAGTATGGATCATTGAAATTTTCTTTAATTCTAACTAGGTTGTAGAAAAAGACCCTTTTAGAATTTCCATGTCCTTATTTCAATGAGAATATAAAAAGAATGATTAATTTAAGTTTATAAGATTATAAAACTAAAGGATGGAGTGGAATAGGTGAAGGTCGTGATAGTTGCACTAGTTAAGGTTGGGAATGCCATAAAAATTGGTAATGCCAACACTACAAGTGTGATTCCAAAACTCATAGATGTTGCACAGAGTTATTTTGTTGGAATTGTCCTTAGAAGTTCCATCAAAGTAAGTATATATTTATTTGAATTTTGATTTTTTCAAACAATAAAATTTTAAAGGTTTGAATATTTTTTAATATCTTCATTTTTTTGTTAAATAAAATATAATTTAAAACAAATATTTACTACTCTACATCACCAACTCTGCGATATCTCAATTAATGCTTAGTAATTCAAAGGTATTGATGCTCGAGAAGAAGCACGTGATTGAAGTGGGAGAAATATGCCAGGTGGCCTACACCTGGAAACCCATTAAACCATCCTTCATGCACATTAATTCATCCATTCCTTGTGAGGTCCTCAGAATTTATGCTATGGATTTTCACCTGGTTCAACGAACATCACATGGTACAAAGGAAATATTACCCAAATCTTCTATCTCAAGTCCGGATCTGGCAGGGGTCATGAAATATCCTTGGTTTGGTCAACCTCAAATTTTTTTTGGTGTTACTCTGTGGGACTTTCTTGGCTCTGTCTCTGAGACGAGGTGCATCTCCCTCCTCACAAGAAGAAACACTCCATTTAAATCTATTTATTGTGGTCATTGGTCTAGCAGAATGTCGAGATGCTTGAGAGCCGCCCCTTGCAGAGGAAGAGGAGGCAGGGGTCACACAAAAAGAATAAAGTTTTCCAGTTCTAATGGGGGATGATACAATGACGACATTATGGGAATCTTGCGTCAAATTATTGAAAATTGGGAGGCCGAAGTGGTGGCCTGACAAATGAAAAGTTATCAGATAAATTAGTGAAGAGCTCATTACTGGAAAATGAAGAACTAGTTATCTAAGACTTTCCTGCGCAACACAAACTTTCGATTGGAAGAGGGAACCTCTCAACCATCCTCACCAGACAAAGGTGAAGCCTCTCACGAGCCTCCTTCAAAGGCTCTGGTCCTTGCAGCTCAGTCGGGAAAGGAATTGACCTCGACCTTGGAGAAACCTAAATAGGACACTGGTGCAACGATCACAGGAGCAGGGAAAATGAAGCACACATGCAACATAGATGCAACGAAACAACCCCCTCCACATAAGGATTTTGTATTTCCACCCAAGAACAATGGGGAGAGCTCATCCAGTGAAGATGCCTACCACTGCTCAGTAATGGAATATTGTCCTAAAGAAAATGCCACTAGTTCTCTGCAGTTTCAATTTACCATTTTTAGTTGCATAGTAATCTAGGCATAAATAATATGATAGTTGTCAGCACAAGTGTTTTGCATGTAAACTTCGTGAACAAAGATTCTTTGGCCTAATTTCCCTCTTTAGGGCAGGCTCATCCTTCTGTGGGATGGTATAACTTTGAGAGTCACAAATGGGGGTCTTCCCACTTCTGGCCACCCTAATATACCCATGAAATATTGCATGTGAAATTTGTGTATATTAATAGAAGTTCCAAGTAGAGGAATATTACAAAAAAATAAAAAATAAAACATAAACATATCTTAATACAATGCAAAATAAATTTGCTATAATAAACAATAAATATGACAATACAAATATATCAAAACCATATATTATGCTTGTACTGTTTAATGTATTTTCAATATGGTGGTTGTAAATGGTTGTTAAATTTTCATATCCAACATAATTATAAAATGAAGAAAAAATAATAATTGATCATTATAGATACCCATAATAAAATGACAGATCCACAATATAAATGTCGAAACAAATAATTTACAAATCATTCTTCGTTGGAATTGTAGCATTGTTATTTTCAAAAATATTTTTAGATTTCAGTACAAACCACCAATCCCCATCCAACAAATCTGGGTAAAACAATACTTGGTTGCAATATTTTTGGAAAACATAAGGCTCCTTAGTTTCAACCCAATTTTTTTTAGAGTTAATACATATTATGCCACTATCATGGTCTTCCTTTACATTTCTCCATTCGAAGGTATCCCACCACTTGCAACAGTAAATAACACATTGAAATGATGAGAAGTCCACTTGCATGGTCTCTTGGATCTTTACAATGTAACCTAACTTCCCCTCTATTAGGTTTTGATCATGGTGGTTATCGTGACTAGATTGGTCAAACTCGATCTCCACTCTACAATCTTGTGTGATGTTTCCATCATCAACATACTCAGTGAAAAAATGATGTCCATATGCCCACATAGATGGGAACAAATTTACTTGTAAAAATGTGAACAAAGGACGATGTCATATGTCTAATAACCAAAGAATTAATAAAAACATAATACATGTTACAATTCATATGTGCAATATTATAAATAAAACGTGGCATTCAAAGAGTTTATTACAGAGTTTCTACACCTATGCATCCAAATATTTTCCACATGGGTTACGACTGGACACCACATATTTCTCTTGTATTTGGTCAACCACCCAACTATTGGGACACATTTTTTGCATATTTTATTTTAAATGATTAGGATAAGGCATGCTTCTACCATTCAACCATCTGAATTCTTTCTGAATTATTTTCTATCACTGTCGCATTTCCTTATTTTGTCTTCATACAACATAACCCATGGTAGCATTGTAAATAATGAATTTATTGATGGCATCAATTTCTAAATTCATTGAATTATCCAAAAATTCAAAACGAATAGAATGATATCAAATATTTATTATCAACTTTAAGAACAAATTTATTGATGGCATTAATTAATAAATTCGTTGATGTATGAAAGAATTCAAAATGAATAGCACGAGATGAAATATATATTATCAACTTCAATGTAAACAAATTGTTTGTAATAAATTGACAAAATATAACTGACTTACTCTTTATTAAGTTCCCTTTTTCGTTCGTTTGGAGTAGCTCCCCTTCCCTTTTTTCCTCATATTGATGGTCTTCCCAAACAAATACCTTTGCTATGTCATCATTTTGCTTGATGTACTCACTGGCATAATAGAACGACTCATATACTATGCACCTCTCTACCATAGATCCCTCTGGTTTTTCCCATTTTCAAACAAACATCTTCAAAATTTTCATGCACCTCTCTAAGAAGAACATCCAACTACCTGAGAGAACCATAGATAATTTAACCTCATTAGGTAGGTGAATTAGAATATCGACTTGCAAGTCCATAAAACTCGTGGGCAATTTATTCTCAAACATTCTCAACTATCTCTCGACGCCACCATGGAATGCTAGCCATATGAATCTCCCTTGATGTGATCAAATGTACAAATGTACATAATTTCGATATGGCACATCGCAATTCCTGGGAGAATTCATGGTTCACACAACCATGCACGAGCAACGGATAATGACACTACAAAATAAACACACACAACATTAATTTCCATAAAACTGTGAGTGCATAACATATTTTTATCGATGTCAATATATAAGAAGAGTCATGTATTCAACATACATACTCTTAGAAGTTTTAGATGGTCATGTGATTTCAACCCCAACAAATTCCCTTCTACAGTGAAGCAAAGAGTTTACCTATATAAAGAAGGTTCCTTCACACCCAATATAACATCCTTCACCATAGAAAGATCATGTTTCTTTAAAATCCATGGGAAATCACCTTATTTAAAAGACCAAGAGGGGCCAACCTCTCCTCTAGTTTATTTTCTTAGCAATGTCTATTTTTAGTATTTGAAGCAATAAGGTATCTCCTAACAGCCAATGTGTCACTTTTATTCGATGAAATTTTTCTCTTTAGATCACACAAGGATTTTCCCAATACTAAACATAACACGATGATGGAAACTTCATTGAACAATATCTTAGTCTCCTAATTGCATGAGAATTTCTCCCAACATATTTGAAACTCATTCTTGCATTTATGGGAGGGTATGAAACGTCCTATATTAGCTAGGAATGGATATAGGATATTGATATCATTTTGGAGACTTCAATCTCATGGAAATGTGAGCTTCAGAGTGAGTTCCCTTAGCATTTCATCCACAAGGATCTTGAGGATAAAATAATGCCTTATAACACTTACATTCTCATGAAAACTTTGAATACTTATTTAATAACTATTCTACTTTCTAAAATATCCATTTTTAGGATTAACTATGTGGAGTATTTAATAGTCAAGTCATTTACTATGACCCATCTCCTATGACTATCATTTTTTAATGATCACTTTCTTATGAGCTTGAATAATTCCCTTGGCACTCATTGCACCAAGTGATGCTTACAAGGATGAATAGGTAGGATTAAAAGAAGCAAAATGGATTGCATATCATTAATTGTCATCTATGATACTTTCACCTAGTAATGAAGTCTTCTTAAGAATGTCACACATCATGGTGAGACTCTAAGGCAAGTGTGATTTATCCATGAATTTTTTCTCCATAATAAATCCCCCTTATCTTGGTACCCTTTTTGTAAACCTTAGCAAGTATTGTACCCTATGAACCATTCATTCATATTTCCCTTCTCTTTCTTAAGCATGTGGATGACTTTTACATTCCAACAATATGAAATATCCTTTTTTGGGATTAACTACATGGATTACTTATACTCAAGCCATTCACTATAACCAATATCTATTTCAATGGTCCAACATTACCAAATATCATGTTTTGGGATTAACTAAAAGAAGAATTTAGTACTCAATTCATTCACTATGACCCATATCCCACATGCTTAAAAAATAAACATGAATTTTGAATGAATGGTTCATAAGGTTCAATATAACTTACTAAGGTTTTGCAAATGAGGTATTAAACTAATCAAGCTTGACTATGGAGAAAACATCCATGGTTAAGCACACTTAATCTAGAGTCATTCATGGAACCATGTAGAGTTTTTCATTGATCTATAAACTATCATGGATATTCCACTAGAAAAGTTCATCACAACGAATCTTAAACTATTTTGAAATCTTATGTTTTGCAGTTTATTTCCTTAGATCCCAAATTAGTTAATTACTAACTTTGCTTGAATTTATGAAATAACTGAATTGCTAAAGTGAAAGAAATGAGCAAAAGACCACACCATACACACACAGATGAACACAAGATATATCTTGGGAAACCCAATATAGGAGAAAACCCATCTAGAAGGTGAGGCCTATGCTCTACTCTCTTTTCTTTAGTAATGAAATGCAAATACAAAGAAAGAGACATTCATTGTGGAGTTGTCTTTGACACTATGGCCTATATGGCTACTACAAAATCTTTCCTCTGCTATTCTCTCAAAATACCACTCATAAATGCTCTGCTTAGCTATGAAACAAATACAATGCTCCAAAATGGAGCCCTTTCTCCTCCTAGTGGCCTAATATTTAACATAGCATGATAGTCGTCTAAGGTTAGCGTTTTGACTTCCTCAACCCTTAATTAGTGATCAAGTTTGGACCTTCTAGAATATTATTGAAAGTCCACACGTGGATAGCCCCATATGTGTGAGTCATGGGGGTTGATGTGGCATCCACTCAAACCATGGTGGTCAACCAGATAAGTTAATTTGCGGGAGACATAACTTTTGCATATGAGCTCTGATTGAGGTGATTTTGGCATTGTTGGAAAAGTATCAATGTGTAGAACATCACCAAGGGGGTGTGCATAATTTATGAATCATGTAACCCCCATAAATGTCATTTAATCCCTCAAAATGGCTTCAGAAGGTTCTTGACCCTAATTTTCCAAACTAGGACCTACCACTAAAATCGCCATGCAAGCCAATTCCTCCAATTTTTCCACCCAAAATGTACCAAGATAGGTGAAATTTTTTATGATAACAAATTTTTCCACTTGATATAATGAGTGTCAAGTGGACTACTTATCATGCCAAATTCTCACTTAAACCTAAAAGCAATGCATTATTGATATTCTACTCGTTGAAGGCTTTGAATAACTTCTGAAGCAACCTATCAATTTATGAAATACTATAAACCAAATTGTAAAAATATTATATTAAAATTATAAAGATTATTTGTTCATATAATAAAATGACTATTTTTTAATAATGCGTGAGAAGAGTATAATATGATTGTCTGCACCAGATTATAACAGTGCTCCACAATTATACAATTATAGTCTCTTAAATAACATAAGAAAACAATATATTAAAACAAAGATAACACACAACACAGAGAAAAATAATAATTATCATTATGAAAACTTCTAACCCTATGAAAACTAATAGCATATTAGATTCCACTATAAAAGGAATAGAAATGACCATGACTAAACTATGAATACTAAACTTAACAACAAAAAACCAAACAACTCTAAAAATACATAGGAACAACTCTAAAAATACATAGGTGGGAGGTAAAGTTCAAAATTCAAATTAATATTGAAAATTAAATACCATGAAATAGAATTAAGCATAAAGAACTTGGACAACAATTAAATTATAATACCCCATGAAATAAAATTGAACACAAAGAACTTAGACAACAATTGAATTATAATACCCCACCCAACGACCAAGAAAGTTAGGCAGATTTCAAGAATAAAAAGCTGTTTCTTTCCTTCCATTTAATTAAATTTCACCACACTAACAAGCATACAATACATATCATGATGCAAAATACAAAATAAATGGATTCAACTCTATTATAGTAAATAATTTATAATACGTATATTTATTCCAACCATTTATATTAAAGAAAATTGGTCGGATTCTGTCTATCTTCGTAAGGAATAGGAATATAGGGTTTTGGACCTATAGAAAAATAGAAAATGTAGAATCTTTCACATTGATAAAAGGGAACAAGTTTATGGATTCAATTTTGACCATATCCTATAACTCTATTGAATAAATATATTATTTATTTCAACAAAAGCATAAATTGAAATAAAAAATATATCAATTGAAAGTTAATGGATAGATACGTATTTTCAATGTTATGTATTGAATCGATACGTATTCATGCAATTACAATCATTTAATTATTTGTTTTGTATCTATGCTAAGATGTCAATCTCTTCATAGCATTAGTTATCCATCATTTTATGTCTTTTGCATTGGAAATTCTCTATGACAATTTGAGAGAAAAATGGGAACTAAAAATGTTTTTCCCATTTATTTTTTTTAAGCATTCACAAATCCATCATAAATATTTATGTTTATCCATTTCAAAGTTAACCCTCTCAACAAAATTAATTAACCAATATAGATGAATACTAGAGATTTCTAGACCTTTTTAGGACTCTAAAAATCAAAGAAATTATTAATCATTATCAAGAGAATTTTAAGAATAGAAATTTATTTTAAAGTATAGAAATTTTGATGAATGTTATTGATGTTTAATATGCAAATTGTAAAATATTTGGTGATATTTTTGTAATAATATTCAAATTTCTAAAGATTTCATATACTTTTTATAAAATTTTGGGAAGTTTCGAGATAAAAAAATTATCCTATATAAGTTGGGCGAAACATTTTTAGAAAAAAATGAAATTGGCAAATATTTTTTTGGGAAAAAGGATGGAAAATAAACCCATGTGTGAAATTTAGCCCCTAAATTTTTTCCTAATCACTATATATTGAGTTATTACATTTCTATTGTTATATTAGCATTGTCCTTATTGGTCAAATAAGCCTTTTAATGGTCATCTAGACCCTTTAATTGTAATTGTACCATTTGTCTCCTATATTTACCAAGGAGACCTACTTTTAGAGATTGCCTCATCTTGTGTATTTGTTATATTATAAAAGGAGGTTTCCCCCTTGAAGATGCTTCTCATTCATTCTTATCTCTCATTCTTAAGGCACAAAGTTACTTATATTTTTATTTTTATGCTATTTTGGTGTTTGGTGCATAACATTTAGTTTCGGATCATACAATCCTTGGGTTTGGTTCCTTCAAACAAGTAATCTTGGAATTTTTTTCTATAATTGTTTTTCTAGGAAGTTTTAGATAGTGAAAATTTTGGCAGCCTAATAAAGCATAGTGAAGTACATGTGGTAAAAGTTTCATATACTTTTCAAGTTACATTCTGTGGAAGTTAGAGTTTTTTACTAGTTTGAAAATTAGTCTCAAACAAATGTTCTAGGTAAAGAAAAACTATATTATTTTATAAAGATCAAAATTGTGTTCCACCTATTATATTGAGCATAGTATGGACCATAGTATTTTAGGTCAAAATTCCATAAGTATATCGGAAACATTGGACACATGGTAATCCATACAAATTTGATCTCCTAAATGGGTCAAAATTGACAAGTTTTAGGAAAGTTACCCTAACATTTTCTTAGAACAATATAATTTACTTAAACCTATGGAATTACAAACAAGACATATCAGGATACCATAGAGTGGAATTTCAAACTGGAAGGTGTATAAATTTTAGAGTTATATCAAGTGCAACGCCGACCGACAGAATAATCTCCAAATCAGATTTGTAAAAAGGTATGTTAAATTGGAACTTGCATAAATTTTCATTGGAATATCTATTTGAGGTGACTCAAAATGTATGTTAAAGATAAAAATATAGGATAAATCTAAGTTGATATTATATTTGTCTCACACAATAAGAGATGGTGGAAAAAACTCTACACCTACTAAACCTCCAAAGAACTCATCCATGAATCCTAACTAATTTGAAGGCTTAGAGAACCAGGTATCCCAATTGAGGAACCGAGTTAATGACATGGGTGATAATGTGTTGAAAAAGGTTGATTTGGTATGCTTTCAAGAAATTCGTAAAATGGAAATTGAATATAAAATATAAAATTTGATGGATCAAAAGATGAAACGATAACAACATTTCATGGAAGACATACTCTTACTTACCCTAGATGAGATGTTCTCTAAAAGTAATAATGTGACTCAATGAAATAATGAAAACAAGGATGAAAAAATTGTTGAACTCCATCCTCGTATGAGTAATATTTTAAAACATTTATATAACACAAAGATCGAGTCCCAACATCATGTTCATTCATCACTCCAAGATTTGCATCATCAGTGGTTCAACTAAGGACCAAGTAACTACATAATTCCCAAGATTGATATGACAAAGTATGATGGTAAAGATCCTATTATATTACATAAGTGTCAACTTTACAAAAAGGTAACTTTTGCATCCTTGTATTTGGAACCTTATCAATTTGTCTATTATCAATGGATTTATGAATGAAAAAAGTAATATGTTGCCTCTTGGTCCATTTTTATAGATGAATTTATAACACATTATAGAGATATTAAGAGAAACACATTCTTTAGTAAATTGATAAATATTCATCAAAGAGGCCCAATTAAAAATCACATTCAACAATTTGGATGAGTCTCAGAGTAAAGAACATTCCAGGGGAAAATTTGTTAGATCTCTTTATGGGCACTTTAAAGGAGAGCATTCAACATGAGGTGTGTCTCTTCGAACCTAAATCCCTAGAGTATGATTTTAGTATGGTAAGGAAATTTGAAAGTAAAAATATGGTTACTAGAAGGGTGGCCACTAAACAATATAGAGAGAACCATGTTCCCTCTCCTAACATCACTGAGACTACAAGGTTGACACCTTAGAAAATGGATGAAAGAAGAGAAAAGGGAATATGTTTCAATTGTGATAACAAGTATAGGAAGGGGCATAAATTAGGTGAGATAAACATGATTCTACATAGATTGTGAAAAGGAATAAGATTAAGAACTAGAACCATGACAAGATATAGAACTAGAAGAGACTACAACAATATTTCCACAAGTTTGTCAAAAATTATGGTCATATAGAAACACCTCTAAAGGGATATTACCAGAAGTTTTTCAAAAGTTATGGTCAAACAACAACACCTCTAACAACATTATTAAAAAGCGAGGCATTTTCTTGGAATCAAGAAGCAACCAAAACTTTTAAAATAATTAAGGAGGCTATGTGTACAATTACTTCCATGACCACCCCTAAATTCACAATTTTTTTTATTATGGAGTGTGATGCCTTAGGGCATGACATTGGTGCAGTTTTAATGCAAGAGGGAAGGTCCCTTACCTTTGAAAGTAGCCAACTTAAAGAAAAAAACTTACTCAAACTCGTTTATGAATAGAAAATGTTGGTCATACGACATGTAATTAAGAAATGACTCCATTACCTAATAGGAAGACACTTCAAGGTAACATCATATAATGATAGTCTGAAGTTATTCTTGGAACAACAAATATATTCAAAAGAGAAACAAAAATAGGTTACGAATATGATAGTTTATGACTTTGAAATTATCTACAAAAAAGGAAAACAAGATGTGGTGGATGATGCACTTTCAAGGAAAGAAGAAGAAACAAAGGGATTACTTTTTTCTATTTCCATTTTGCAATCAGATTGGGTGGAATAAGTTAAGATAGAATGGAAGCAAGATCAGAAGGTATGCGAGATTATTCAAAAACTATAAGAGGACTTGAGTGCATTATATAAATAATAATTATTCATTGTGGTATCAAGATCACCTATATTAATGTAATATTTTCAAACTCAAATATAAGGTCCTTCTTGAATTGTGCACTTCTCTTGTAGGAGGACATTCAAGGTTCTTGAAAACTTTCCATAGAATCAAGAAGGATTTTCTTTGGAAAATCCTTAAGACTTATTTTCAAAAGTTTGTGGTTGAATGTTTGGTTTTCCAACAAAATAAGGGAGAGATAATCAAGACCCTGAGTCTTATACAACCATTATCCATACCAAGTCAGTGTTGGGAAGAGGTCTCAATGGATATTATTACAGGTCTACCAAAGTAAGAAGGAAAGAATGTCATCATGGCAGTGGTGAATCGACTCACAAAGTATGTCTATTTTTCACTCTTTCTCAACCTTTTAAATAAAGTACATTAGCTGCAACATTCACGAAAACTATTCATAAACTACATGGAATCCTTGAGATTATTGTAAGTGGTAGAGATCCAATTTTCACTAGTAATTTTTGGACTGAATTTTTTTCTTTTTTGGGTACTTAATTGGATCACACCTCCTGTTTCCATTCTCAATCCAATGGACAAACTAATATTGTGAATACATGTCTAGAAGGGTATATTCATTTCTTTTCATTTGATAAAAAACACAATGGGTCAAGTGGATACCCTTGGCAGAATGGTGGTACAACATGCCCTTCCATAGTTCATAAAAAATGTCCCCATTTATGGAAATTTATGGCTAGCATCCTCCATCCATCACATCACCCTTGACAGGAAAAGTGAAGGTTCAAATAGTGGAGGAACATATAGATCACCAAGAAAAGGTTCTCCAACTATTTAAGGACAACTTGGATACAACACAAAATGGGATGAAACAACAAGAAATTCATCATCTTAGCGAAAGGGTATTTGAAGTGGGGGATTAGGTATTTCTGAGGATACAATAATGAAAAAAAATTTCCCTCAATCAACAAAATAAGGACAATAAATGAGCACCCAAGTAATATGGTCCTTATAAGATGTTGCAAAGGATTGGAATTATGGCTTACAAATTGGAGTTTCCTTTTGTAACACATCCGACTGCCTACCCCTTCTTTAGGCTAGTGGAGTGTCAAACTTTTTTTTCTAAATAATATTCAAACCTCAAAACTGACCTTCAATCCCAAACTCAATTATGAGTCCATTTTTTCTCCTCAAGATCTTTCCAGTGGCTGTATTCGAGCCCAAATCTGATATTTTGTTAGAAATTTATGGCCCTTCAAGGTTTCTTGGACATTTTATTATGACCTCCACATGGAACCATTCCACATGTGTAATCCTATTTCATCAGTCCATTCATTCTACACATCAACCTATTTTGTGCTGGCTCACTAACATGTCCTGCTATTTTACCTTTGGACATAGGATTTTAGGCACCCACAACTTGCAACACTCATAGATCCTACTTTGCAGCCAAATCCGATGTGAGATGCACAACCTACACCTTTCCATCTGTTTCCCTCGAATCCCATGACCTGCAACACTAGAAAATTAAATCCCATTGTTTCTCCAATCTGACGTGCACTCAAATCCTCCTGTGAACACTTCTCCACACACTGTGGAAACTCCCTTCATTGGAAAGTTCTCTGTGAAGAGTTCGAACCACTCATTAGGATATTTCTCCCACCACCCGCGACCCGCAACATGGTCAGACTTTGATGACATGGTACACACATTACCATAAGGCACAAGGGATCCTCCCCCCAAAACCCTTCTTTAGAACCTTGAGTCGTTGAGAACCTAAGGTGGAAAATCCCTCCTTAGATTACTTTGGAAATTAGCGTCTGAGAACCCTTAGCCCTTAGATCGGATGACTGTGATCCATTTTTTCCACCACAATTTTCCTGACTGATAATGGATGGGGGGTCTGAATTACAGAGCCCACTGATTTTGGCATGTGCAAGGTGGCATCTTCTCATTGGGTCTAGGCCCCCTCTAGTGGTTTCCAAAACCACCAAGGGATACATTTGAAAACCACCTAACCTATGAAATGGGTCAGACATGCCTTCTATCAGGGATCCCAAGTCACTTGCCAATCTACCACTCCACCCTCATGGAATTCCACCGTGGAAGTCCACGTCTCCACTACCACATCACCAAACGCATGGAAATATCTAATACGTCAACTCTTGATGACGTGTACCCAATGATGGGTTTCCGCTTGTCCTTCAACTGACATGGAACTCCTTTTTCACATCTATCCCTTATAAGAAACTCACACGTCCAAAAAATCGAATCGTTGGAAATCCTTGCCAATCAACAACCCAGATCCTTGTGGCCTCCCTAGTTTGCATGATATTTAATGACCATAATGCCAAACAGATCTCGATGATCCAGATCTAGTCTTGCCAACCCGGTGATTCTCTTCATTCTTATGCCTATTCTCACAACTATTTCTGTTGGGGTTCATACTACCGAGTCCTCTAATTTACCCTAAACCCATATCCCTTAAGGTTCACGACCTCACACCTTCAGGATTGACCCTATTCTATACCACAAGATTTCCCAACAAGACTTTACTCGCAAGCCTATCACTTCACGAATTTCATCCTGCAAGCCTTCTCTCGCAAGCCTTCTCTATGGAAGGTTGAGACCAACCTTCACTTATCAATTAATGGTCGAGCTTACTTCTTGTCACTTAGACAATTTCATTTGTTTTCAAGACTTCTCCATAGACCGACCTCACAGCCTACTACAATGGCTTCACTAACGACCTCTATGACTTGGCCTTTTCAATTTAATCAATTAGGTGGAATCCATGTCATCTCCACTTAGGCTTTCCATCACTAGTACATATGACCAAATTTGCGACGGTTTTTCGTTGATATTGCCACACTTATCCATCGCAATTTCCACGAAAGCCGAGATTTTTTTTTGTCGGAATAATTTCGTCGCTATATCCACGATCCAAGTGTGCATGGAAACATCGAAGAAATGATCTCTCCACGTGTCACCACCTTCAATATCGGTTAACCCTATGCATCGTCGCAATTACGACGAAACTTCGTTGCAATTGGGACAAAAAGTTATGCCAAGCCAATAACTTACGACGCAGATGTTGAATGTGC
>SNQJ01S0031904.1:0-10701 GCA_010110895.2 Picea sitchensis | reverse complement strand
TTAAATTAAGATTTTCGTCGATATTACGACGAACTTTCGTGGCAATATCCACAAAAATCCCGCCATGTTTAAAAAAAATGGTGAAACTAGTGGAAGCGTGGAAAATTTCCGTGGAATAATCCACCCATATGTAGTAGTGCATCGACATGACCTCACCATCATCACGGTTCTGTTGCATCACTCTGCAATTTTCATGCCCAGGAACACTTAAAGACAAGGGTGACTTCAGTCTCTATGGGATTCACCAACCCGCATGCTAGGACTTTGAACTAAGGAATTTATGTCGAAGGTTCATGGGGAAAAAAAATAGTTCCTTGAATGAATAAGAGCTTCAATCTAAACAATTTTCCAGTGAATGGGTTCTCAACCATAGGAAATTACAACCTATATAGCTCATGAAAAATACCACAAAGTGGATTACTAGATTTCATAGGCATAAAACATTGATTCCTTTGCATACTTGCCCATAAACCCTTGATTTATGTCCTACAAACTTTCCCTATCCATATAAAATAACAATTCAAGAAAATTCACATAGTTTCAAGGAAATTGTACAAGAAAAACAAACCTAGAGGGTAAATAACTTTTCACCCAAGAATCATAGGGCTTACATCCTATCTTCGATTCCTCATAGGTTTCCATGTAAACCATGCAATCTCATCCATTATACCAATATGGAATATATACTAACACATAGGATTTTTCATAGATTCATGCTAATAGACATTCATGGGCCTTTCATAGGTCTTCCATCACAAGTCTATACTATGTAGGTATGCATTCAAGAAAATATAACACATATGGTAACTTAACTTATACACAGGGAAATTATAGAGTTCACACAACCATTCATTCATCCATCATTCCATATATATTCATAAATACAAAATAGGCACAAGCCATTCATATTATTTATGTATACATAGCATAGGTAACACTTATTTGTTTTACAAGCTATAGCCAACTCAACTAACTGTGTGTGACTTCTTTTCCACCCAACCATAGGCTCAAATGCATTGTTTCTCTCTGCAATCTAGCCACCCCCATGCTAGGCAATGATACCACTAGGGTACTCCTGAAACTCTTAGAGAATTTTCAAGTGTGAAGGCCACTTTCCTTCACAACAACCATTGGTTGAAAACCCTCTATACCTACCTTTCCCAGAGCCTCCATACGTTTACTAGGTGCCTTCCCATATGGATTTCCTTTGTACAAGGGAATCCCTTCATAGATACCACCATCCCTTAGATCCCTCCCCTTTCAGTGTTTACTTATGTCCAACAAACATCAACCCATGACCCTCTCAATTTAGGTTATGTGTGGTTTTTAGACCAACCACACATAACACTCTTGCTCTATTTCTTATCTTTCTACTTCGATTGTGGGTTATCCCACAACTCAAAGCTTCTTCCACACTCTTTGCATCCTCCTATTTCTCTTACTCATGGGCTCTTCCACATTTTAGCTCAGACATTCCTTGTCTGTTCATGGGTTCCTACTACCCAAATATAATCCTTCTTCTTCTACATGAGCTCTGCCTTTGCTGGATGAGCTCTCCTCTATGCACATGAAAAGTACACCATGTACATTGTTTTCCCATGTTCTCCTCTTTGCACGTACCTGTGCATTATTTTCCTTTCTTCTCCAAGAATTTTCTCTATCTCTCCTTATGATGTCCACAATTTCCCATGGACATACCTTGCATTCACTCCCATGCATTTATGTGGGAGGTACTCCCTCAACCACCAATCATGCCTTTATTTAATGATCACTTCATATTTTAGCTAAAATAAAATTATGGGTATTTCCCCCATACTAGTTCAACAATGTGGCTTGGGGTCCTTTAACACATAAATCCCCTCTCTATACCCCCTTTCTAATCCCTTTCATTGTATCATGACCAGTTTTAGTGCTCCACCCACCAGTCAGTTGTGCGACATATTCTTATTAAACAAATAATACTTTTACAATGTTTATATGCCATGGAATGGAAATAACTAATCATGAGTAATTAAATATAACAAGGGGATTAAAAATGGGGTGTTACACCTCCATCTTCATGTGTACATTCAATCCTCGATGTTTCTTTCTTAAAAAAGGTAATCAGTGAGAAGATCCCAATTCAAACTATTCTATCAAAGATTAATGAAGAAGGGGAAATCACACTAGAACAAGAAACAATCCTTGAAACAAAGATAAAGCAACTAAGAAATCAATAAATTACTATGTAACTCGTGAAGTGGAACAACCTACTAGTATAACATGTGAAGTGGGAATATGATTTATTCATGTAGAAACATATACAACTAATCAAGTGTTGAGGGAAACACTTGTTTGAATGGGAGGAGCATGTTAATCCATAGATATTGATTTATTACTTTTCTATTGTTATACTAGTATTGTCCTTATTGGTAGGCTAGTCCCTTTAATGGTCAAATAGACCCTTTAATTGTAATTGTACCCTTTGTCTCCTATATATACCAAGAAAACCTAGCTTTAAATATCATCTCATATTGTGCATTTTTTATATTTTAAAAGGAGGTTTCCTCCTTGAAGAGGCTTCTCATTCATTCTTCTCTCTCATTATCAAGGTATGGAGTTACTTCTATTTTTATTTTTACGTTATTTGGGTGTTTGTTGCATAACAATAACTCTACCCAAAAACCTCACATACCTAACTAAATGTTTGTGCATGAAATACCAAGATTCAACTAGCATCAAACTTCAAAACATCAACTAACATTACTTCTAAGACAAACATTTATAATTCCTTTTCTACACTCTATAATGCAACTATAACTTTATTCTTCTCAACTAAGCATCTTGAATCAAACCAACATATCTTATATGAACAAATAAATGCAATGCATGGAATAAAGATGGTTTTATATTTTTCTCAATGGTGTTTCACTATTCATCTTCATGTATGGTAACTCATAGCATATGATTATATCCCCTTATGAGCTAGGAATCTTGGATTACTCCCCTTAAGGTTATGTTATAAAGTTTTGGCCTAATTAAAGGAGATCATGCATATTTGAATCTCTAACTTAGTTTTTATATAGTTTCTCACTGAACCCTATTGGTGCTTCGCCAATGTATGTGCTTTGGGCCTATTACCTCCCAAATTCTACTTGATGTTAAAATCCATAATCCACAATGAAAAACCCAAGAGGGGACTACTATGATGGTCACCATTGTCACCTAAGTATACCTAGTAGGATTTCTAAAGCTAATCAATGAGGCACAACATGATGTGAGAGTACCTTTAGTAAAACAATGATTTTGGTATTTTAGTATATAAAAGAGGTGATGGAAGGAAATAGATATTGGTTTCAATCCAACAAGGTAAATGGATTCAAGGGGATATATATGAGGGATTATTTTCTTATGTTTTAGGAATGGAAGTAGGGCCAATGACTCAATACCTCCATGTTAAGCTTGCTAGACTTTGATGTGGAAATTATACATGGACGGGGCCCAAAAGGATCAACATTCAACTAGCAACATCAACTATAGCCTAACAATTGAAATAAATAACCTTATAGGATAGGAAAAACAAAACATCAATAAGGAACTACTAAAATAAAAAAAGGAAGATAGGGGAGGAGTTACCTCACGACCATTTCCTTCCAAGTGATATACTTTGCCCTTTAAACATATCAATTTTCTAGCCTTATATGGAAGAAACAACACCAAATCCAAGCCTTTAAGCATCGAAATATTTATTCACTCAGGTAATAAATAGCCCCTATACATCACATATTATCCAAGAAAGATGTGTCAATTAAACTCCAAGGAGGGGAAGCTTGAAAAATCGAACCATGAGTACAAATGAGGAAGGGATAATCTTTATATAGAGTCTAGCTCAACTTCCTTTACAATAAAATAATAATATCTCATGTGAAAAACCTAGATCTATCCTAGGGAGGAGTAATAAATGTTTCCTCCAACTAACTAAACAACACTACATAAAATAATCAAGTGGTCAAGTCACATGTAAAAGTCTCCAACAAAAATAGGCCCAAGAGAGTGTGGCATCTCCATCAAAGAGGGAAGAACATGAGTCGAAGGTGCAACATCTAGCATCAAAATGCCTCCAAGTGGATAAATCCACAAGAAAATACTCAAAGTAGCCAATGAAAACCTCCTAAATCTCGTCTAAGGTGGATGTGTAGCTCTCCAAGGTGAAATTTTCCAACAAGCAATGAATAGAAGCTCCCAAGAGTGGATGGTCTCCAATAGATGCATAAAACATGGGCCATGTGGCCTCAAGAGATAAGGTTCTCTTCACCATGGGAATATATCAATAATGATCTCCCCAAATAACTAAAATTCTCAATAAAAAGAGGTGGATCATTCTTCAAACAAGTGGTCAAATTTGAGGTGAAAATTTCCCACAATAGATTTTAAAAGCACCATAATTGCATCATTTTTTGTTGAAATTTCTATTATGACCACATTTTGGAAATATTGTGGCCATACTACATCTAATGGAATTGATATGGTAGAAATATGGGCACTTTGTCAAAAGATAAATTCTTTTGGAGATATATCACCCTCAAAATATGTAATGCAACCCTATATATATGGTTTGGAAACTCTAAGATATTATCCAATGTGAGACATCCTCATCAATGGCATGGGAAAAAGTGTAGTGATCAAATAAGGCCTCCAATATTTGATGTCATTCTCAAATCAAGCAAGTGGATCCATGGTACAAGGCCTCAATACGTGGAATGTTGATAACACTCAATTATCTCCATGAAAAAGATATGGCCCCTTTATATCCAACAATATTCCTCAACATGTGTGCAAAATAATCTCCAAGATGGTACGTGTGGACCAATAAACCATGTGGAGATGTACAATGGTAGGAAGGGAAATTCAAATATGTGATCAATCATGTGTCAAGTCACTGTTATCGTAGGATTTATACTTGCACAAATCCCACCACAAGATCCCCAAATCTAGCATAACAATGGAAAAAACTACCACTGTCGCCTAAGTAAAATCTTGCCTTGTTTTAGTGATGGAGGAGGTCCACCACAATGGAGGCTTCCCTGGTGACCTCAAGGGATCAAATATAAAGTTTAGTATCCAAGCATGTTTCCCCCTATCTTGATCACTTGTTAGTTGGTCTAGGTATAGGAAAGAAGGAAAGGTTCTAAGATGATTGTTGTACCTGTTGGATTACTGAGAGGGGGGTGAATCAACAATGAGAAATTTAAACACTTTTAACCACAATTTATATTCCTTTAACTTATCCAACAATGTTCATAATCTCGTCATTAATATGTTATTGCATCATATAACATTAAAATCCATCAGTGCATAATAAACAATAATAGACACATCCACACAATTCACAATACACCATTATTTTACGTGGAAACCCAATGCGGGAGAAAACCACAAAATGATTTTTTTATATGTCTTTAAGGATTACATTCAAGGAAGCACCAACTTCTAATTCTCTGGCTCCAATGAGAAGGAGACTCCAACCCTCTGTATTCTCCGGCTCCAACCGAAAGGTGGCTAAAATCACCCAATTATCTTGCTCCAACCAGAAGGAGGCTCCAACCCCCTAATTCTTAGGCTCCAACCTTAAGGAAGCTCCAACTCCCTGGTTCTCTGTCTCTAACCAGAATGTGGCTCCAACCACCTATCCTTGCTCCGTCCTACCGCCCTAAAATATAAATTCCAAATATAGACAACCTGTCACTGTCACCGAATCAACCAATGCCATTGTCAACCTGTACCAATAACCTATAAAAACCTGTACCAAACAACCTATAACAACAACCTGTACCAACAACCTATGCCAATAACCTGCCACAATAATCTCATCAACCAATCATGTACATCAATAACTAGCACGACATGTACCATCACAAGTTCATCAACCATGCACATCACAACACCTCATAACCATCACCAAGATCAAGATGTGCTTCTAATAATATACCAAGATATTTATGTCACATCAACCATAAACTATGTGCCAACAATACTACTAGCAAGTGCCTCTAACAATGCACCAAGCATGTACCAATCATGTATCAACAACACATCAACTATGACTCATCAATATGTACCAACATCATCAACTATACACCTCATGTATGTGCCAACTCATCAACTACATGCCTAAAAAATGTACCCAACATATACCTCAACCATATAAAAAATACATACACCAAGATATCCAACAAAATTTCTCTAGCAATACATCACATTGTACATAAACCCTTACATCAAACCATGTGCCAAAACCTCACTGTTATGTAGTCTCAAGCATGTACAATGTCATGACCAAATGTAACCATCAAAACATGCATATAAACATACCTGTAACTCTGTAACAGACCTGGTGTATGTGATCACAAACTTTCAGACCTTCCTCAACTTCAACAACAAGAGAATAGTATTTTCATCAAACTTTATCTAAGTCTCACATGACTAGTTTTGGATTAGTCAACAACCCTAACTTGAAACAAGCATAACTCTGTACCTGAAATAAATAAAGGTCTAAAAATGATATACAATATTCTTCATTATCTTCTCTGCAATTCCTCCAAGTTTTATTGCTTGGAATCTCCCATAAAAGGAGTTATAGAAAAAATGACAGACCTTGTTGAATTCTGGATTATTCTAGAGAGCGAACTTGTATGTAATTTTGCGTTCTCAATATTTGATATCTTATTCTGAAATTTTCACAAAACCATCTACGGCCTGTACTATTTCCATTATAATTTGTCTCACATCATTTGGATTTTCTATGAAAAAGTTATGACCGTTTTACTCGGAACACCTTTTTAAAACTAGTTTTAAGACTATCCAAAAACCCTATCTTCCACAACGTGTATCTCCCAAAATACAACGACCCAGAAGATGAAATTTCTACCAGGGATGCTTGGATATGTTGGCTCAATATACTCCAAGTGTCACTATATGAATCATTCTAGAAAAACAATTATTGCGAAAATGGTGATATGGCCTATAAATAACATATCTTAGAACACATGATTAAAATACTTCATCCCCCCTTGGATTCTTGGCCTTCTTTTCTTCACCTTCCCTCTGAAATTCACCTCAGATCTCCTTGGTTACTTCTGTCACTTATATATATTCAATATTCTCAATATGTGCTAATAGGAGTCTCTTGATATCTTATTTATACTTCCCAAGTAGCTTCCTTTAGGGACAACTTGTAACCATTTTACCCCTTCTCCTCAATCTAGGGATAACCCACTTTCTTGTTGAAACTAACTTTTCCTTAATTAATTAAATCATAAATAATTTGTTGCAACTACTTTATCCATAATTAATTAATTTCTTGTTCAACCACTTTGACTATTCAACCTTCTTGTTAGAACTACTTTACCCATAATTAATTTATTATTGCAACCAATTTGACTAACAAACGTTTTGTTACAACTACTTACCCAAAATTAATTTCTTGTTATAAACGCTTTATTTTTTAATTAATTTCTCCTTGCAACCACTTTGACTAGGAATATTCTTGATGACTTTCTAGGAGCTTCTAAAATAATTGACTTCTTATTGACCTTCTTAGATGCTTCTAAAATACTCTAAAGGGTTCTCCAACTTCTCAAGGTCATATATCACTAACTGTGAGGAACCACGTGATGTACCACATATCACCAAAAATTGCATGACATGTACTATCCATCTATAATAGTCTCACCTGCAAATTCAGTGATCTTCATTTCCATATTCCTTAATTACTTTCGGGTTCCTTAACCACACCTCTAGGGCTACCTAAATGTGCTACCAGAATTACTCAAGGGTTGACATCAATCTCTAAGGGTTGAAATCACTCTTTAAGGGTTGACATCAATGACAACCAACTATCTAAACCAACTTTCTATCAATCTAAACCAACTTTCCAACAATACCTACCCATAACAAGAAATAATTTTCAGCATATGTATAACAATTACTGAGATAAAGTTTGCCACAATGACCTATTTAGACACTAGACCATTTAGATAACAATGGTTGTTGCAAATTACAACATTAAATAACTTTGCAATGTTAATAAGTGATTTACAACAACAACAAGAATTATTGCTCAGAAACACCACAATTGACCATGAAAAGTAAGCATTCAATGAATAAAATATTATCCAATTGTTAGAGCTGATTTTTGAGTAAGTGTTGATCATTTTTTCTGTCAAGGGAAAATGACCAACATTTGAGAGAAAATCTTGTGGGGAACAAGAAAGACTCTTGTTTTTATAGAGGTGGTTCTCCTCTCTTGATACATTGGAATATTATTTGTATGGTTGAAGATGGATGAAATGGGTGAGTGCTAAAGAGAAAACCCCAAAAGATCTTCTAACAAAGATGTCATTTAGAATATTATTCATTAAGCACATCATATTGTTCACAGAAAAAAAATAAAAATAGATAAATATAATTGAAAGATATTTGTACAGAGTTTGTTTTCAACATATATTTTTCCTTTCTTTTAAAATGTTGTGAACCCAGAATGAGCCATGACTTTGCAAGATGAAAGAAGAGTAAAATGGACAAGTCATCAAAGAACTTTAGATGAGTATTGAATTTAAAATTGAAAGAGATTATGATGAGAACACTCCAAAAATCTCAATGTATGAGAAATCATTAGAGCTATGCCCCAAAATAGTTTTTCGTGGGAGAAATTAATAGTAATATCCCAAATGAAATAATCTTAAGAATGTCTAAAACAAGGGGGATAAAATAACCTCAACAATATTTCAATGACACTTACATAAAATTAAAATAAAATGCATCATCTTTTTACAAGCAATGATTTTGCTCCTATGAACCTGAAATGTCTTGAAATGACTAAAAAATTTAGAGACAAAGATGATCAAACCCATATCTTCCTATCGGAAAACATACATGGAAAATCTGATGGAAAGAGTCTATAAAAGAGAAATATGAAGGGAAAAGTCACACAAGTTGATTCAAAAATATTTGCAAAGGAAAAACTTACTTCTAGCAGAAATACCCATGTAACAAAACTCTCTAACAACCAACAACTCCAATGAAAACCCCTTGAATCTGCGTCTTCTTCTCTTTTATAATATCTTCTTTATCTTATTGAAACTGATTTTCGATTAGGATTTTCCATTTTGGTGCAATGAATTAATCCATTTAGTTAATATGAGCTTTGGTATTCATGCCATCAATTGGGACCCACTTTAGAAACTCAAGAATTTCTTTAAATAATTCATATTGATTAAGGTTGGTTGTCATTGATGTCAACCCTTGAAGAAAGTCCGGTAGAAAAAAGGTTTGGGTAATGGACCTAAGTTTGCTTGATGTAAATATGACTCATTATTGTCTTGTCATGGTTGATAAGAAGTACAAATGTATGAACTCGAAAGTGGTCCCCTTATGGTGAAATCCCTCACAGGAAGACGCTTTGCAGATTGAGTTATCCTAGAAGTATGGTTAGAGAACCCATGCTAATGAGATGAAGACCAGTGAATTTGTTAGTGAAACTATCCTAGATGGATAGTGCTTGTCATGCCATTTCCGGTGGTATGTGGAATGTCAGATAACTCCTCATGGTTAGAGATTTATGGCCATGTGAAGTTGGAGAACCCTCACGAGTCATGTAGAAGACCCAAAAGGTCAAAGTAGTCAAAGTGGATACAAAAGAAATTATTTAAATAATAAAGTTAATGGAGAAATTACTAAGTTGACAAGTGGTTAGAAGTGGGTTAGCCCTAAAATAAGGAAAGTGGTTTAAGAGATTTTAGAAGGTAAATAATAAAGTGAAGTGATGAGTGTACTATAAGTCAAAGTGGATACAAAAGAAATTATTTAAATAATAAAGTTAATGGAGAAATTACTAAGTGGACAAGTGGTTAGAAGTGGGTTAACCCTAAAATAAGGAAAGTGGGTTAAGATGGTTAAAAGGTAACTCCTTGAGGAAGCTACATGAAAGTATAAATAAGAGGCAAGACTCTCTCATTTTAATCACACTTGAATATTATTGAATATTTATTTTTGTGAAAGGTTATTTGGGAAGGTATTATTGATAGAGAAAAATTGCAGCAGAACAAGTGCGGCAAGAAAAGTGCGGTAGAAAAAGTGTGGCAGGAAAAGTGTGGCAGAAAAATGCGACAGAAAAATCAGGGCAGATAAATCGCGGCAGAAAAAGTGAGGCATAAAAATCACGGCATAAAAGGTGCGGTAGAAAAATCACGGCAGAAAAAGTGTGACAGAAAAATCACGGTAGAAAAAGTGCGGCAGAAAAATCGTGGCAGAAAAAGTGCGGTAGAAAAATCGCGGTAGCAACATGGTTGGGGTCTATTTATGAGAGATATGGCACATCTTGTTTGAGGTATGTTTTGTGAGCTAGGGTTTAGCTCTTGAGATGGTACTGGATGTTTAGTATTGCTGCATATATTAGATTTGTTGAGGGATACAGTTGGTATTTTGTTGTTGGTATTTAGCATATGGGTATTTGTCTTTTGGTTGTGATGTGTTGTTGAAGTTGTTGGTTTAGCTTGAGGCTACATAACAGTGAAGTTGTGGCACATGGTTTGATGTAATGGTTTATAGTATTTGGTTTATGGATAGAGTCATGAATTGTTAGATAACTTTTGATTGTTATATTGGTGTATGCCTTTGGTATATCATTGAGGTACATGTTTGAGACAAGTAGTTGATGAGTTG
>SNQJ01S0031903.1:148190-161492 GCA_010110895.2 Picea sitchensis | reverse complement strand
CCATGTTGTGATTACATGGCCTCCAAGACTCATAAACCATCTTAGTGCATTCCCTTTTAGTGTTGCTGGAAATAACTTTAGTTTTTGAGCATTAGAAATGTAATCATAACTTCTGCATAATATATCAAACTCAAAAAGAAATTTATCAGGATCCTCTGAAGATAAACCATGAAAATTAGGTAATGATGAGAGTGGAATGTTTTTCATGGGGGCTACTCCTCTAGGCAGATTGCCAATAGGAAATCCTAATGTAGAAAAAGAGTTTTCATCATTTGCCTCTCCTTCAGGACCTGCCTGTTCTTCGTGATGCAATTCTTCATTGTACTCATCCATGTTTTCTTCCCCTCCTGTGCTTGCTCTATCCTCAATATTCCTTACTAGTTTCTGGACTGTCTTAGGACTCCAAAATTCTTTCCCTGTTTCAAAGTTTGCTTGAAATGAAGGCTGGGAATTTTGTTTTCAAAGGTTTGGTCATTGAGCAGCAGATTCAGACCTTGATATGAGCTCGTCAATGTAAGTCTTTCTTCCTCCTTTTCCTTTTCCTTTGCCACCTGTAGGGTTAGTGTCTTTGGGGTCTTTCATGCAATCTTTTTATCTAAAAACAATCATAAGTGCTTTTGAAATCTATAGCTACCTTCCCCGACAACGACGCCAAAATGTTGGTCACTATAATTGCTTAATTAACTCAAACAATCAAGTGCCACATAAATTGTCAACCCAGGGAAGTCTGTTTATTTCAAAGATAACCACGCACTGTGTATGCTCAATTCCAAAAGCAACTTAGAGTTGTAGTAAAGGAAACTATATTAATCACACTTGCCTTGAATGAACTGAAGTTATGACTTGAATTACAGGAAAGCAACCTACCTATTGCAGATCTTGAAAGATTAATCTAAAGAATCCTAGATTACATTAAAATAACAACTGCAACAGGAAAGAACAACTATTTTGTAACCAGAGAACAAGACCCTTACTCCCAAGCAGGAACTTCAGCACCTTGTTTCTGATTAACACACTTTCATGAAAATAGTAATGCGTAGAAGGCTAACTCTATCTAGCAGAGAATAGGGCCTTCTAATTCCTTCCTTTCTAAGAAGGAACCCTTAACCCAGTCTCTGACTAGCACACTTGTAGAAATAATTGAAATCTACAGAGAACAGGACCTTCTAATTCCTTCCTTTCTAAGAAGGAACCCTTAACCCAGTCTCTGACTAGCACACTTGCAGAAATAATTGAAATCTATAGAGAACAGGACCTTCTAATTCCTTCCTTTCTAAGCAGGAATCCTTAACCCAGTCTCTGACTAGCACACTTGCAGAAATAATTGAAATCTACAAAGAACAAGACCTTCTAATTCCTTCCTTTCTAAGCAGGAACCCTTAACCCAGTCTCTGACTAGCACACTTGCAGAAATAATTGAAATCTACAGAGAACAGGACCTTCTAATTCCTTCCTTTCTAAGCAAGAACCCTTAACCCAGTCTCTGACTAGCACACTTGTAGAAATAATTGAAATCTACAGAGAAGAAGACCTTCTAATTCCTTCCTTTCTAAGCAGGAACCCTTAACCCAGTCTCTGATTAGCAAACCTCATAAAATCATCACACAAGATTACTAATGAAAATGATTATGAACTACGTGAAAATAATGCAACATTCAATAAACTAAAGTTCTTTAACGAGATAGAGTTCAGTAGTGTTTCAGCAAAGTAGGATTCATTAAAAGTAGTGTTTCAACAAGACAAAAGTTAATCAAGGCATAAACAAAAATTACACTAACACACTATAAAACTAACGGGTGAATCTTGTGAAGAAGGTGGGCCCTCCCTTCTCACAAGATTCCCCTGAGACGAAAAAGCTAGAGAAGGTTGCTCAAAACAGTCTTCTATTCATCTATCAATGTATCATATTACAATCTGAAAATGAAGTACGTCCCTCTCTCTGAAGCTTTCTCAATACATAAAACTTAGCCTTTTCGAATGATGATTTCCTCTTATTTAAAGAGGGAACCCCTTCGATACAATTGATAAAAAATTACAATGTATATCTGAGTCCTATTCTTAGTCAAATCGACTTTATAAACCTAAATAGGATGTCCTAGTCACGCGCAATAGAATGCTATTGCAAGTGATGAATGAGGTGTTTTTGTTACGGCTGGAGTAACAGTTCCTTCTCGTTGCTGTTGATGTTGTTTCAGCATCGCAAATCGCGGGCTGTTTCAACCACGAGATTTGCGCTCTTTGACTGTTTCAGCATTCTCATGTGGGAGCGATGGTTGGTGCTTGGCTCACGTGTGACTGTTGTAAGGTTTTTGTTGACCGCTAACTATGTAATGACTTCCTTTGTGTTTCAGCATCTGTGACTCTAGACTATGTAACAGCTCTGTGTTTCAGCATCTGTGACTCCGAACTGTGTAACAGCTCTGTGTTTCAGCATCTGCAACCTTGGACTGTGTAACAGCTTTGTGTTTCAGCATCTGCGACCCTGGACTGTGTAACAACTCTGTGTTTTAGCAACAGGCCTCAGATGCTAATCTGCAGTTTGAACTGTTTCAGCGCTTATACATTTCTAATCAATGGTTAAGTATGAGAGTGATGTAAAATATTATGCAAAACAGATTAAACATATAGTAATGAGAAGGGGTGTTGTGTTACCTTTGGAATGATTAGATAGAGTGAGAATATGAGTTTAAATGTGGGTGATCAAGAGTGTAATAGTGGCAAAAAGTATAGGCAAAAGGGTACATTGTGTGGTCCTAACAGCCACGAGGGAAGGCTTGGTTAGTGATGAGGAAGAGGTAGAGGATCTTCGGGCTATGGAGCAGATTGAGAAAATCATGCGCGGAACATATGAGAGGAAGACGATAGGTCCAAGAACAGGGAGAGAAGGCAGCAATCCTATCCATATTAATGTTAGTGTGGAACCCATAAACCCATGTGTTACTAATAGACCAAAGACAACACCACCGTTTAGACAACCGAAGTTTAGAAGCAGTCAAACAGTAGGAAGTACATCTACACAAGGAACAACAACTAGAGGAGCCAGTTCAGGAAGCGCTAGTCAAGCATCTACACCACACAGAGGTAGTATTTCAACATTTCGAATGGAAGGACATGATCCCACCATTAGGTTACCATAATTTCGAGGAGGAGGAGTAGAAGAGCCTGAGAAACACTTGTTCATTTGTGAAAAGATCTGGGAAGAAAAATAGATCACTGATGAAGATACCAAACTGGCGCAGTTAGTTATTACGCTAAGAGACCGCGCACTAGATTGGTACATGAGTATAGATGCAAACAATGCTCCTGGGACAACAAGGACACTGACAAACATTAAGAAGTTACTGATAAATGAGTTCCATAAGCGGATCTCAGAGGATACATACATGAGTGAGATGATAGAAATCTGAGAGAAACCAGGAGGATCTGTTTGGGAGATTGAACAACGATTTAAGCGACTGAAGGGAAAGTTAAAATATCTCATGACCGATATGAAACACTGGCACCTATTTTTCAAATCACTACTCCCACACTTAAAATACCCGTTGCGATAACAAAATTTTCAGATGGAGGTAGAGGCTCTGCAGGCAGTCCTGCAACTAGAAGAAAACTAGTATCAGTAGACTGACCCAACTATTGAATAACTAAAGGAGGATCTGAAGAACTTAACGTTTCATCTAAACCATAATAAGAGTAAGGACAAATGAGAAATTGTTTGGTATACCACATACAGGACAGAAGGACACCAAAAGAACGAATGTCTGACATTCGCATAGTATATGGAAGCAAGAATGGAAAATCTGTTACCAATAGGAGGACTATGGTGTGAAATCTACAAGAAACTAGGTCATGACCCTTATCATTGCATGATGATTCATAAATACTAGACAGTCCCAAAGAGTTCATATTGAAACATTTTCAATTCAGTGGGCCACGTCGACAAAGATTGTAGAAATATGGAGTTGATGCGAGAAAGGACATCAGATACATATAGAGTGCAGGAAGAAATGATGATTGGGCAAGCTGCACCACAATTTAATCAAGTTCCATATCCATACAACACTGCACAACAACAGTATAATACAACACAACAACCATATAATAACGCACAACCGCAGTACAACACAACACAGTCTTATTACAATACCACGTAGTATAATTAGGCACCTCAGTATAATGCACCGAGAGGAGATCGAGCAGGCTACAGAGGTGGAGGACGAGCTAGAGGAGGTTTTGGATGAGGTAGAGTACCAGTGGTATGTCACAATTGTCAACAACTAGGACATTATGCAAGAGAATGTCCGCTTCCACCAACAACTTGTATGTACTGTCGCACATCGGACCATGATACATAATAATTTTCGACACTATTAGTAAAGATCTAGGAAAAGAGGAACCAGAACAACCAGAATGTTCAGTGGATCTCAGCCGAAGCAAGAGATGAAGGCCGAAACATCAATATAGTTACTCGTGGAGGAGCTAAAACAAGGAATGACGGAGTTCAACAAGAACCAGTACAAAACCAGTGGGTGAAGAAGAGCATCGAGCCAATGAAACAGTTCGACCCACAGAACGAGAAGGCAATATTTAAGGAAAACATACAAGAATTTCAAAAGGAAGACATGGCATTGAATTCAACTATGCAACACAACACGGAAGCACTGGAGTACGATATGCCTCTAGTATTGGATCATACCAACAAAATGAAACCCATGGGAGAAGTAAGTACAATCAAAGGATTTTTTAAATCATGTGTAAAGGTAATATGTGATCCATCATCTATGAAAATATTGAGAAATATATTATAAAAATGTAGAATCGAGACGGAAGGAAAACTAGAACCAAAAATAGTCAATCACCTACATACAAGAAGAAGAACCAGTAGGGAGTTTAGACTGAATTCCAATATCGAAGATTTCAACATGGGAGATATCATACTGGATCTAGGATATGAAGTTAATGTGTTACCAAAGAAGACACATCAATGCATGGGAGAGCCCACATTAGGATATTCACCTGTTCAATTGAAACTAGCAAACCAACACAGAGTCCTATCGATTGGTAGACTGAAAGGAGTGATAATAGACCTAGATGGAGTGCACACTAAAGCATATTTTTAAGTCATTGAAATAGTGGATGACACAACACCTTACCCAATGTTGCTTAGTCTGGATTGGTAATTTGACAACCAGGCCATAATCAACTTGAAGACTAGGAAAATGACATTTGAGTCAGGAGAATATAGGTTCATCGTGCCATTAGACCCATCAAAAGGTGAAAGGTTCATAGAACATACATGCTTAGACTTATAGGAAATCAACCAGTTGTACAGAGCAATTGTGCGTGATGAGGATTATATAAACCCAACTGTAGATGGGATACTCAGTTGGCGGAGAATTACTTCATGTACAATAGACTCAGACACTAGTTTAGACAACTGGAAATAAAGGCTACATGAAGTGTACATGAGAATATGTGCAAGAATAGACCACACGGTAAGATGGGTTGGCACAGAAATAAGGGAAGCACCCAATTTCCATGGAATAAACAATTTGGAAAAATTCTTGGCATAGTACGAAGACAATTTCTTGGAGAATCAAAGACTGTTAGCACTTGATATAGCAATCAATGCCACACCTGCAAGATGGTGGGGCACACACAAAGAGACAATCAAAGATTGGTACCAATGTAAGTAGTTACTGTGCATAAGGTTCATCATAGAACAGAAAAACAACAAGCAACAGAGGTACGATGGATAGGGGGCACCAACAGAACACTTAGAGAAGTGCATAATGCTGTGGAAATTGACACCCCCAGAGGAATGGCCTCATTATTCCATACACACTCTAGAGGGAATACCAGCGAGCTGGTATACTAACTAGGAATTGCGAAGAGGAACTGTGACCTGGCCGACATTGCAACAGAATTTTACAGTCACTTTATCATTCGAGCATGAGAAACCCAACATAGATGCAGCTCTTAAAAATATAAGAGGAGTGATATCCATCAAAGAACCAGAAGTAGAACTTATCACAGAAGAACAACAATGGAACAAGCAGACAATTAAGGAGTTGTTATCATGTTACCATATTCAAGAGGAAGCACCAAATGAAGATGATATGCACAATATTTAGATCGAATAAGTAGAAGGTGAAAGAGAAGTGGAGGGACCACCTATTGAATCAAAAGTTATTCCCGTGCCAATCAAGGTAAAGAAAGTCAACATTGGGACAGTCGAGCATCCCAAAATGGCCAGCATTGGAGACTACTGGGATGATTAGATAGTATAAAGCATAACAGAGTTGATGCATGAGTACAGACACCTATTTCCCAAAACATTTATAGAGATGAAGGGTATAGTAGGAGATCTAGGAGAAATGAAGATACCACTCATACCTGAAACGAGACCGATTAGACAGTGACCATACATATTGAACCCAGTATATAAGCACAAAGTCAAAGATGAGATCGAAAAGATGCTCGAAGCTAGAATCATAGAACTGGTCGAAGAATCAGAATGGATAAGCTCGATGGTAGTGCAGGACAAGAAACAAGGAGGGATAAGGATATGCGTTGACTTGAGGAAGTTGAACGATGCATGCCTACATGACCTGTTCCCTACACCTTTCACAGATAAAGTGTTAGAGAACGTAGGAGGATATGAATATTACTCATTCACTGATGGATTCTCAGGCTACCATCAGATTAAGATAGCACAGGAGGACAGATACAAGACCATGTTTGCGACATAATGGGGATCCTACCAGTACACAGTCATGCCATTTGGACTAAAGAATGCACCATCAATATTCTCCAGAGTAGTCATCGCCGCATTTAAAGAATTCATCCACCATTTTCTCGAGGTATAAATGGACGATTGGACAGTCTACAGTTTATTGAAAGACCATGTAGAAGTATTACGGATGATGTTAGAGAGATGCAGGCAGTGCCATATATCACTGAACATAAAGAAATGCATATTTGGAACACCGTTTGAGATATTATTGGGCCACATGGTATGCAAACAAGGTTTACTAATAGATCCTACAAATATTCTAGTAATTGTTAACTTGCCAGCACCAAAAATAGTCCGTAAGCTAAGAGATACATTGGGACACACAGGATACTACCGAAATTTATCAAAGGGTATGCTTGTTGATTAAGGTTGGTTGTCATTGATGTCAACCCTTGAAGAAAGCCTCGTAGCTCAAAGGTTTGGGTAATGGACCCAGGATTTTAGATGTAAATATGACTCATTATTATTCTGTTATGGTTGATAAGAAGCAAATATGGATGAACTCCAAAGTGGTCCCCTTATGGTGAAAGCCCTCACGGGAAGATGCTCTACAGACTAAGAGAACCCATGCTTAATTGTGGAATAATGAGATGAAAGATAGTGAATTTGTCAAGGAAACTATCCTATATGGATAGTTCTTGTCATGCCATTTCTAGTGGTATGTATAATATCACATAACTCCTCACGGTTAGAGAGTTATGACCATGTGAAGTTGGAGAACCCAGGTTTGGGTAATGGACCCAAGTTTGTTTGATGTATAATGGTATGATTTTTGCTATATTTTAAGGTAATACTATTATAGATGAATATTAAATGTCATTCCATTTTTGGTGGTATGTGTAATGTCACATAACTCCCCGCGGTTTGAGAGTTATGGCCTTACGAAGTTGGAGGACCCTCATATGTCATCTAGAAGCCCCAAAAGGTTAAAGTAGTCAAAGTGGTTTAAGAGTTTTTAAAAGGTAAATAATAAAGTGAAGTGATGAGTGTATTATAATTCAAAGTGAATACAAAATAAATTATTTCAATAATAAATTTAATGCAGAAATTAGAAGTCGGTTAACCCTAAAATAAGGAAAGTGGGCCAAGTGACCTAGAAGATGTTTTTAAGGAAGCTACTTGGAGAGTATAAATAAGAGGAAAGGCTCTCTCATTTTAATTACCCCTGAGAATATTGAATATCTATAGGTTTTTGAGGTAACCAAGGATATATAAGCCAAATTTCTGAGCAAAGCTGAAGAAAAGAAGGCCGAAATGCAAGGAAGGATAAATTATTTTGATGGTGCTTTCTAAGGTATGTTATTTATAGGTCATCTCACCATTTTCACTATAACTTTTTTTCTATAATGATTCAGATCATGAAATTGATATTCCATTCAGAAACCATACCCAAGTATATGTGGTAAAAAATTCATCTTGTGGGTCCTTGCATTTTGGGATTTACACTCCGTGGAAAATAGGGTTTGTGGCTAGTCCTGAAACTAGTCAAAAACAGGTGTTTCAAGTACAAACGTCATAACTTCTTCATAACAGATCCAAATTCAGTGAGATCAAATGTGTTGCTTAGGTTATAGTATTTAGTATTCTATGTAATAGTTTCAGATAAATTCAACGAATATTTCTTGCAGTGCATGCTCTACAATGTCAGTATATAGAATAAGACAAAATTCAGAAAGGTATGTCATTTTTGATATAAATCCTTTTTTGAGAGGTTCCAAGTAGTGACACCTGGAGGAATTTCATAAACCACACTAAACATTGTGTATGAGTTTCATATATTTATACATTACAGGATCAAAGCTATGATTATTTCAAGTTAGGGTTGTTGACTAATCCAAAACTAGGCATGTGAGACTAAAGAAAAGTTTGATGAAAATGATAGTCTCTTGTTGTTAATGTTAAGGAAGGTTTGCAAAAATGTTATCATATACACCAGGTCTATTACAAAGATACAAATCATATTTGGATGATGGAATTGATGAGGACTTTTGGTTGAGGCACATGTTGAGTAAATGGTTGAGACAAGTAGTTGATGAGTTGGCACATAAAAGAGTTGTATACTTGATGATGTTGGTACATATTGATGAGTCATAATTCATGAGTAGTTGAAACATGATTAGTACATACTTGGTACATGGTTGGATGCACTTTTTTATGTTACAGGTTGATTACAGGTTGTGTTAGTCCCTAAAGTTGCACTTGATTGTGAGAGGGCAAGCTAGGGCATCATTCATTTATTGCAAAGTATTTTTAAGGTTTTATGATTTGGTTTATTGTAAAGTGGTTGAAAACTGGGTCAAGATTACATCATGACGGGAAAATCAAGAATAAAACATAGTATATCCCACTGACTGAATAATAGGTAGATACATAGATGGATTAAACAAATTTAAGAAAAAGGAAAGTGAAATATTCAATATGTAAACTTCACAATAGTTTTTGTCTCAATATATTATAAAGAAACAAAGGAATCAACTTGACCTTATTACTTGAAAATTTATCTCTACAGCAAAATCTTCACTGTATAAATTAACATTCAAGATCCAAAAAGCATTGCAATATGAATAATAAATTCAAGCATGAAGAATGAAATAATAGAGTAGAAAAAATAAGGTCTAACCATCCATATGTATTTGCTATTGAGTTTCAATTGAACATAAATGTCTTTTACAATAAGCTCCACAAAAAGTTTCTCTGGATCTCGAATTTTCCCCCTCTTCCTCTCATTCTACAAAGTTTATATAGAAACAATACATAATAATCAAGATCCAAAAGAAATGGATCTGAAAACCTCCTCATATATGTTTAGTTTCTTGTTTCAAATAATCAAGGAGAAGATCCAATTTTATCTCCAATTCGAATTGATGAGGTGGCTTGTCAACTGTTGTCCATGAGATTTTTTAGGAAAGCAAATCTGGTAAATTCCTGAAAAATAGGGTCCAACAATCAATTCGAATCTCTTAAATGGTGATATCTTTGTAAAACCTGAGAGAGGTTTTTGTGAAGGGGCATGTTCCCAACAAAAAAATATTTTGGTTTCATCAAATTCATATCCAGCTGTTCTGCAACCTCTCTTGAAGAAGAAGACTAAAACAGGAAAAAATAACAGAGTATTTCCTGTAGCTTATCAGAAAATTAGCCCTCAATGATCAATTCAAATATCTTAAATGGTGATAGATGTGTAAACAATGAGAGAGGTTTTTGTGAAGAGGCATGTTCCCAAAAAAATCCTCTATTGGTTTCATCAAATTCCTCTCCAGCTGTTTTGTAACATATTTTGAAGATAAAGACTAAAACAGGAAAAAATAACAGAGTATTTCTTGTAGCTTATCAGAAAATTAGCCTTCAAAGATCAATTTGAATCTCTTAAATGGTGATATCTATGTAAAAAATGAAAGAGGTTTCTGTGAAGGGGAATTTTCCCAACAAAAAATTCTTTTGGTTTCAACAAATTCATCTCCAGTTGTTTTGCAACCCCTCTTGAAGAAAAAGACTAAACCAGGTAAAAATAACAGAGAATTTCCTGTAGCTTTTCTGGTTCTTCTTTTAATGATTCTTTGCATCTAATGGTACTTCTGCCAATTCTGAAATAGTTTTTCCATTGTTGCTATGTTTCCCTGTGTAGCCACGAGCCTTTGAACCTTCACAAGGCATATCATTGTTGACAAATTTTTCTTCTATGTTTTTATCTGAACCATTAGTTACTTTTGGTTCCATTTCAATCTTTGTTTTCTTGCGATCTTCAGAAGGTGCAGTTTCATTCAAGTTTAAGGAAACACTAGGTTACTTGGCTTTAACCTGGTATTTTGATATTAATTCTAAGCTATGTTCTTCCTCAGAACGTGATGAATCTAAAGCTCCAGGTACATCTGGTAAGTAATATGAGTCTACCAAGTAATCATGTTTTTCTTCAGGGAATTCACTGATGCCTTCAGCCATCTTTTTAGCTTTTGCTAATCTAGTTGAAGCTCTCGTTATAGGGCCTGTAGGTGGTGTAAGTATTCCCTTATATTTTCTAACAGATTTCTTGGGTAATGGGGTCTTTTCTGCTCTTTTCTTGGTACTTGTTTCAACATCTTCAGAGTCATCTTCTATGATTATGGTGTTTTCTTCTTTGATTGACGGATTGAACATCACTTTTGACTTGAGCCTATACTTATTAGTAACCCTAGTCAAATTGCTCTGAGGTTTCTATGATACATACGCACCTTTACCCTTTTTTCCTTTGATTGCAACACTCCTTTTGCTTGTCGATGGCATCTCAGACTTGATTGTAGTTTGAGCAGCGAGGTCATTATCGGACTCTGTTTCTCCTTTAACATTTTTTTCAGGAAGCATTTCAATTTCAAGCTCCCATATAGGTCTCTTACTTCTTCTTTTCTTAGTTACCTTGATATTAGAAGACTCATATTTCACAGGAATTTCATTAGAAATATCTAGGCTCTGAGTAATGGTCTTCTTCTCTGTGCCCTTTTTTTGCTTATTGGATTGAGTGATAGGTTTTAAGGATTGCACTAGCCAGTTCCATGGATTTTGTAATTTGTTTAGGGCAGACATGACTAGGGTTTTGATTAGAAATTGATGGAACAAACTGCCTTTAGCATTAGTGGATATTGATTGTACTTTCTTGGACATTTTTGTCAAAACTTTAAGCAAAAAATAAGGAAGATTTAAAGGGTAATCATTGTTTAGATGCATCAGTATATGATATGGTAGATGTAGACCAATGAAAACCTTCCTTCGCAGGTGATGTACCTGTGAATCACCACTAGAGTTGTGTTCCATTCGGGTCGAACCCAATTACGAGGTATTCCCCTTCTCCAATCTGGATTCTACTTATTTTGAAGGAGAAATTGATTTACAAATTCAGTAACCATGTGCTCATTCTTCCACCATCTTTCCCCTCCAACCACAAGACTGCAAGCTTTAGATATAGTCTACTTTATGACTAGCATCAACATCTTGCCTATTTCGACCTCGTGACCATCAAAATTCTAAGAGAATTCCATGGAAACCTGCTCATCATAACCCTGAAACGTAGTGAGAAATTCAAACCATCCAACATCCTTGAACCTTTGGGCCATATGAGGATAGGCCTCAAGAAGTTCGGCTCCTTCTGGTTCTATTCTGGAAACCTGTCCACTTCTCTTTGGCGCCATTAAACCCGATTCTGCAACTGTCGTCGTCGGATTCCAAATTCACCACCTGCAATTGTTAGTGTATCCTGCTGCTTTGAATGGATATTTGCATTTCTCCCTGCAAGCCTGAATTAAACTAACTTCGAGCAGGTAACATATAATGATCATAAAGCAACAGGTGATTTTGAAATGAACCCTGTGCACGTGCATAGCAATTATATTCTGAAACTATTGGATTTGGAAATGATTGATAAGCTTTCATGGGAGGAAACAAACTCTCAATTCATGAATCGTGTCATCATAACTAAATCGGGATAACAGGTGCAAGTTATGGCATGATTATTTGGCATTATGGGAATAGGCTTATTCCCATAGCGCGTTTGACAACTTGAAATTTTGAAATTCATATGGCATAAAAGGAGACACTTCAATTTTAAACAATGTTTTTCAAAATCAAACTTGAATAAACTATTCAAAAACTGAAATGCAAACCATAAGACACTAAAAATGAAGAACGAAATCAACTGGAAATAGAAATTGAAGTGTAGGTAAGAAGGGTTCAGAATAAGGTTTTCTCACTAAATCAAGACAAAATTAGAGACTAACATTGGCTCCTTCTGGGGGATAATGCTCTCCCCGTGAGGCATCAAGAACAAGAAGACCACTGTTCCTTTTCCTCTATGCATCAATGCAACACAACCTGCAAACTTTGTCTCTGCAAACATTCACATTCTTCTGTGTTGTGCCTAGTCCATTGGGTTATGGAGTCAGCCAATGTCATTCAAATCTAGCCCAAACTTCTATAACTCTGCTCCTCATTTGAAACCAAAATTCCCCTGCCAATAGTGCCTTATATGCATTGGGCATGGAGTCTTTATTTCAAAACTGAAACCAAATTTCCTGCTGCAAACCAACGGACCGAAATAATCTCATACTTCATGGCGAGCTTATTATTCTATCTATTCCTACTTCTAACCAATAAAAAATGGCTCATCATGTGACTTCATGCTTCTAATGAAGCCATAATAACATCAAATCATTTACCAAAGCTCTTTCAACGCAGATAGAAATCAGAGAAGAATTCTTTATGTGTAACATAATTTTAATTTGTAACACATAACTACAACCCTCATCTAATTTAATTCCAAAAATAGCAAGGCTGAAATCTTCTGAGAAACATAAATCCACATAAGTGGCTACTGGATCATAGAAAGAAGTATATTGATAACTGAAAATGGTTACCTCTACTTGTTGCTTGATACTTCCATATATTGGTTCTGACTGTACATGAAAAATGGGCATAATGTTCTCATAAACCTATTGATGAAATCTAACATTGCCATATGTTGCCTCATATATTTGTTCTTGATG
>SNQJ01S0031903.1:115794-140945 GCA_010110895.2 Picea sitchensis | reverse complement strand
GACGCCAAAGAGTTTGAAAGAGGGACTTGATTCTCAGTGGGAAGGTTGGTAGTCTTCCAAGCATAGAGAGAACAGTGGGTCAGTAGCAGCCAGAGAACAGTGGTTGAGTGACATAGTCAGTTGCAGTGCAAGGCATGTCAAAGTACCCAGGTGATTGTTGAAAAGACTTTTCAAGTAGAATCAGTTGATAGAACTTGAAAGAAAAAGAGTATTGAAGCTCAGATAGATAATCATAAGCTTTTGTGGGTCCAAAATCCTTTCAGTGGGAAGGTGTGATCAGAATCTGGACCAGGGGTCAAATTTTAGCTCAAAAATCAATGTTCTCAGAATTGCCTCAAAACAAACGTGAGCGTATCCCTCATCATTACGAACCCAACGCAAATCATTTCATCTCAAACGAACGTCGGGAGCGAGAGATATTGCGATCTTTTCGAATCGTCAAACAGGAAAAAAAAGGGGCACTGACTGTGCAGTCCGTAGAGTCCGTACGGATGATAACGTGGCATGATCATACACTGACATGGCAGAGGTCCTACGACTCACACATGGTAGTTGACGTGGCAGGCATTCATTGGCTAACAGTTGGGTGAGTTATATTGTGACACGTGGCATGATTTTGGTCAATGGTAAGGTGCCACGTGGCCCAGTCATGGGCTGCCACGTGGCACCCCTTTATTGGCTATTGGCTTGTTCAAAATTTTGTTAAGTCCATAAAAATCAAACTCCAGACCTCCACCATCGAGCTCTTTGGCAATGGCCACCCAACCGACGCGCCATGCATTGGTCCTTGTTTATGTAATAGATTTAAATTTATTTAAATTTTCATTGTGTAATGAATGGCGAGGGTCCGGGTTGGGGCTTAGCCCCAGCCCCCGGTCGCACACTATATACATATGGCCGCCGCCCACTTGCCACACAGAATGCGCGTGCATTTCAAATGGATCCCTAGCCCACGGTTGTATTACCCTTTATATATGACCATTATTTATAGTGAGCATGCGGGGGGTGTTTTAAATATAACCCGCGGTCATATTGTTATACATAATGTGACCATACCTTTGTTAAATAGAGTGCGCGGGGGTGTTTCAAATAACCCATGGTTTTATACGTTTATACATGTGACCATGCCTATGGTAAATGGAGCGCGTGGGGGTGTTTCAAATAACCCATGGTTCTATGTTTTTACATATGACCATTCTCTCCATTAAAATGGCACGCGGGGTCTTAAATGGTTAGCCAGTGGTTTCAGCGTTTATACATGTGACCATGTATATTATGCATGTGGGTTTTGGTTTGTGTTAAACGGTTATGCAACCACACACCCACCACTTTCCAAGCCCAAATTTAACCAAAGAACGGGTAACCCTTTATGCGTGGGACGTGGCCATATGGCCCCCATGTGCCCAACACCTTCGATTTTGGGGGCTCTAATTCCGCTAACCATTTGACATTTTGGCACCAATTTTGGAATGTGCAAGGGTGTTGGGTTTAGGCATGGGAAATTCCCAGAAGCCAGGTTACTCACACACAGGTGCGAAATGGCGAACCAGAGACAACAAGCTTGAAGGAGGAAAATGGCAGGAGGCTAACTTCTTCATTTTTTGGCCAAATGAGGTGCCGAAAAAGCCCAGCTAGGGGTTTTTGGATGTTCTAAATCCATTGGAATAGTTTTCAAAGGCATTTGAAGACTTATTTTGTAGGTTTTTAACCATTGAAGTTTTAGGAAGCTCCAGGGAGCTTGAAGCCCTCATTTTTTGAGGCCATGCTCAGATGAGCACATGTCTATTTTCTGTGACGGAATAGTCATTTTTGACTAATTGTTATGCTATGAACACATTGGGATCGGTTTCAGATCCATTGGAGGAATATTACAAGTGTTTTTTCCACAGAGAAGCTCAGGGAAGCTTAAGGCCACTTGTAGGAGAGGTCATGCCCGGATGAGCCATGGTCCATTTTCAGAGTTTTATTAGTCATTTTTGGGGTTTTTATGTATTCTGAACCCAATGGTATAGTCTGTAAATCCATTGGAGTTGAGAAAAATCTTGTAAAAGAACATTTGAAAAACTAATCCCAGAGAGCCAAGTCCATTGAAGGAGGCTCAAGGAGATGTAGCCCAGATAGGGGTGAACTTCTTTATCATCTTGTTATTGTTGTGAGTTTGATGGGTTATTTGCTGCAAGTTATGTTTCTGTGTATTTGTTTAAAGCACATATTTAACCTATTAAAAGAACATTTCCTCACACATGAACATTGAAAAGAAGAAGCATGAACTTAACACATAAACCATCTTGCATATTTTAACACATGAAGCAAGGTCCTGTAAAGTTTATTTTATTGAGTAGAGGGTGTTTGCATATTATAACAAGTCGATGGTCTATTTTCAGATCAGTTGGTGCTTCCAATGAATGTAATTTTTCAAGACATATAAGACAAATCATTATGTGGTTTTCTCCCTATTTTAGTTTCCACGTAAAACACTAGTGTACTGTGTATGTGTGTGATTTTTTATTTTTTACTGCTCATTATTGGATAATAATTCTACATTGATATAACATTTGAAGAAAAAGTAATATAATTATGCTATTACTGATTCACCCCCCCCTCTCAGTAATCCAACAATGCTCAGATTATTGTACTAATGGAAAATTTGTTAAGAAAGGATACAAAGTTCCAGTGGAATGATGAGTGTCAACATGGTCTGGATACCCTGAAGGAAAAGATGGTCACTGCGCCAATATTAGTATTTCCAGACTGGGAGAAGACATTCCACGTTCATGTAGATGCATCATCCATAGAACTTGGAGATATCTTAGTGCAGCCAGGAGTGGGAAACTTGGATTACCCGATAGAATTTGCAAGCAAAAAGTTATCATAATCAAAACAGAACTATAACACTACAGAAAGGGAAGGCCTAGATATGGTCTATGCACTGCAGAAGTTCACGCATTACTTAATGAGGAAACACTTTAACATATTCACATATTACTAAGCCATTAAATACCTAGTCAACAAGCCAGTGTTGAGGGGTAGAATCTATCGATGGTTACTACTATTTCAAGAATTTGACTTTGAAGTAATAGTTAAGCCAAGAAAATTGAATGCAAGACCTGACCACCTATCAAGGGTCACAAATGGGAAAGAACCTACAAACTTAGAGGACAACTTTCCAGGCGCACAACTATTCTCAGTCCATATCGCTGATGAATACTTTATAGATATCATTTAGTACTTGAGCATAGGTACTGCCCCACAAGAATAAAACACTGCACAGAAGAAAAACCTAGTAGTCCAGGTTGTAGACTATCAATTGATTGCAGGACAATTATACAAAATGGGCGCAGATAACATCTTGTGAAGATATGTGTTAGAGAATGAAATACCAAGAGTCGTAACATAATTCCAGGAGGGAATAGCAGGAGGGAATTACATAGGTAAAGTTACCGCACAGAAGATATTGCGGGCAGGACTATGTTGGCCGACGATTCATAGGGATTCGAAGGAGTAATGTCAAAGATGTGATGTCTATCAAAGGGTAGGAAAATCCAATAGAAGGGATGAAATACCATTACGACCACAAGTAACATTGCAGGCATTTGACAAGTGGGTAATAGACTTTGTGGGACCAATCAACCCACCAGAAAAAACAAGAGGAGCTAGGTAGATTATCACCGCGACGAAGAACCTAACAAGATGGGTGGAAGCTGCACTAGTAAAGGATTGCAGCACCAAAACAACAACGCACTTTTTATTTGAACAAGTAATCACTTGATTTGGGTGCCCAAGAGTTTTGATGAGAAACCAAGGCACGCACTTCATAAACAACATCATCAGTGCTATGATTGAAGAGTTTGAATTCCATCATCAGAAGAGCACACCATATCATCCATAGGAAAATGGCATGGTAGAAGCATTTAACAAAATCCTAGAGAATGCACTGACAAAGATCTATAACATCGACAGGGATGACTGGGACCTCAAAGTACCAACAGTATTATGGGCCTACAGGACTACGTGCAAAATGTTGAGAGAGAACAAGCCATTTAAACTGGTCTATGGCCAATAAGTAGTGGTGCCATTAGAATTTTTATTACCAAGCTTACGCGTAGGAGAGATCACACAGATGATAGAACGAGGAGCAATGCAGGTGTGATTAAATCTGTTAATGACCATGGAGGAAGATCAAATCTTAGCAGGGTTCCACCAACAAGTTCAGAAATCAAGGGACAAAGCTTGGCATGATAGACACATCAAGAAGAAAACTTTCAAGGTAGGATATCTAGTATTGATGTATGACAATAAATCATTTTAGCACCCAGGAGATCTCAAGATGCACTGGTTAGGACCGTATGAAGTAAAGACTGTCACAGATGGAGGAGCTGTATAGTTGAAAGACTTATCAGGTGCAGAACTTAAAGGGATGATCAATGGGAGCTGAATGAAGTTGTACAAGGACAATCGACCACCCATCACGCAATAAAAAACAAAAAAAAGATATTAAACGATACCAACAGAGGCACAGTGAGCCGAAAGAAGAAAGGGAACGCATACTTAGGAACACAAACTTGGTGAGGAGAAGGGAATTGGCCAGGTCACCATGGAAACAAGTGGGAAATGAAAAGACAACAAAAGCAGTATGACAAGACGACGTTAGGCGGAATTGAAGGCCGAAAAGGACCAATGGGACACCACATTAATCGCACCAACTGGAGTCGGCAAGGTAGAGTAATGGAAAGTACAAAAGATCTAGAGGTGCATTGAACCCATAATAAAGGAAGCTTCTTTGACAAGCTTCATGCGAAGCCCACACAACACACAGATGCGGGAGAAAAGAGCCCATTTGTGAAAGGAGAATAGATAGAGAGAGATATAGGTTAAGGAGGACAGATACGAGTCCAAAAGGATCACAGAGACCATTCAAACTCAACAAACATTCAAAATTCAGCACCATGGCACCACCAAAGCAAGTAGAAGCAAGCCAGGGTGCCAAAAAACCTAGAGATAGAACCAAGTCATAGGTATAATCATAAGAATATGAACAATAGCCACCAGAGATCATCAATGTCGTTGAAATCCCATCTCCAGACACAACACCAGTGAACCCCACACCTATATTGGAAGAAACACAACAACCAACATCGAAGGGCAAGAATACAAAGATACCAACAAAGGTATAGGAGAAACAGAACCAGGACGCAGAAACCCTGAAGAAGGCGCAACCAGAGCACACTGAAGAAGCTCTGAGTGTCAATGGAATGATGTCGAATCTGGAAGAAAAATTTGAGCCCGAGTCTCATACCACTATCTCAGACCAACCACCAGAAGGAACAATAGAGGACGCCACAAGTTGGCCAGAATGGTATTCCTAGGAACAACCGTGAGCCCTTGGAACCTCGAGCCAGCCACCATCACTGAAGAAAGACAAGCAGCATGTACCTAGGTCATCTTGTAAGCAACCTATCACATCCCTCATTCTACTGAGCATACCAGATCGGGTAAGAGTGGAATTCAGGCTTGCTAGGGCATATTGACAAGATAAAATACTCAGACCACGATGTAGAAGATGGAGACAAGTTTCCAGAATTTGGAAAGAGAGTATACTTGGAGATTGTGGTCGTAAATCTGGTTGGGTAACCGATGGATCAACCACTCCGATGGGCAATAAGGTTGGAGAAAACAGGTATTTTAGGTCTGTTACACCTACCACATTTTGGCAGAGGTCAGTACACAAGAACATGTGTCAAACAACTATTAGGATTCACACATGGTGGGGACATATGGTTGGACAATATCGACTCAATAGACATAGAGTTTATTGCGAGAATAACAGGGTTTCCATCCCTGGGCATGGATCCCGTGCAGTTTCTTGATGACAAATCCAGGGAGAAAGAACTAGTAGAAGAGATGAAGAAGAAGTATGGTACTGATAGGGGAACATGAGGGATCATTATCAAGAGGATCAACGATGTCACAACATAGATGGGTGCAAATATCTTATCCTATAAGCTGCTAAGAAAATGTCGCAGGGAGGAAGTTCCAACAGGGGTTTTTGCAGTTGCAGCTCAATGCGTTGAGGGCACCACAGTGAGATGGGCACCGTATCTCTTGAGCTTGTTCCTGGATGACTGCAAGGATGCGCAGGATCTCGGAACAAAGTTTCACTATTCATGGCTGATCATGTTAATATCCTTTATGGGATGGAGGGAACCGAGATATGTAAAGTTTTGTACCAGACCCAAGCCGAATCAAGGAAAAAGCTAATTATTTTTAAAAGCCACATCAGATGTGAGACACAAAATGATGAACATGTCCATATTTGAAGGATACCTACGCAATTTGCAGGAGGCCATCAACAAAATGTGGATAATAACACCAGAGGTTGTTGCGTGGTATCGGGTCATTTCCAACTTCAAGGCCACATGACATACAATGTGGATACAGGCGCAGAAGGATCTCGATAAGAAGTGGCTACAGATGCACTATTGTATCACAGAGGGAGACATCAACATGGTGATCAAAGACTAGGAAGATGAATGGAAGATTCGAGTCCTCAACCATGAATTGCCAGAAATTATAGCAGAAGAGGAGGCAGGGCAGGATGGAACGTAGCCTCAGGAAGTCCAAGTGCCCAAAAAATGTAGGATGAACCAAACAAAGAAGAAATAGACAGATGATGGGACAACTAAGACAAGGACCCAGAAGGGGAAAAACAACACTACGCATCTGACTCAAGTGCAACAAAAATAGGTTGAGGCAGCGCAAGGGACTACACAAAGTCCCAACCCACGGGAACTAGGTGGAAATAAGAGTCCAGTCACACAGAGAAGAGGAGCATGCAAGAAAATGAAGGAACAAAGAATGGTTCAGGATTATATATCTAAGGATTTTGACAATGTTGCGCACCATAGGGACATAATCCAAGAGGATCTGGAAGAAATATGATAGTTCCTCAAGAAACTCGAGGATGCACAGGAAACAAGCAACAACATGGGAATGGATCCATCAACATAGCATATAGAGGAAATATTGGAAGAAGGAAAGTGATATACAGTCCATACGATACTACATCCAAACACAACATTTCACATTTCACCCAGTATGTTGCGCATGGACGAGATCGTGGGGAAGACACCCATCAAAGACTTAAGCCAAATCAATATGGTATTGTCATGGATACCATCCAGCACTCTACATAAGTTGGAGGTTAGCATGAAAAGAGAAGCAGATTTGCAGTAGGCAACAGAGAAGTGGGGCACGCTGGAAGTATTATGTGAGAAGGCTAAGTTCGAGACCCAAGAGGAAAGGGAGCGCAGGAATGGATTGGAGAAGAAAGTCACAGGAACATACGAGAGGATTCCAAATACCGCATAGGCGGATGAAATCATAGTAGAAGAAAATATTGATCAGATTGCATAGGAAATCGATCAATATCAAAAGGAGATCGAGAATCCCCAAGAGCATCTCACACCCACTACTCCACCAGCAATAAAGGATCGAAGGAAGAAGGAAATAGTAGAACAACTACAAGAGATAGAGAGATAGGTTAACATAGCTGCTAACTTGTTCGATAATGAAACACAGCTTTGGAAAAGGATAAAGGACGATCAGAAAGTCCAGAAGTGGGACAAGGAGGAAGAAAGGATAAGCGCAAATATCCAGGACCTCAATCAAAGGCAGAAGACAATTTCCATAATGGAGCGCATCAAAGGGACGCAGGACATGAAGAAATTTCATATAGAACTCACCATTGCACAGAAAGAGAAGAAGGAGCATCAGGCTCAAATGGAACCATTCCAAGACCAGGTAGCAGAAGTCCTGGCACAGGCATAGGAAGCCAAGACACACATAGCACAGACCTAGGCAGAGTGCACAGAATTGATCAAGGATGCAATTGCAGTCCAGGTAGTGGACACACTCAAGGATAAGACTGCACAGGCGCAGACACAGGGAGTAGATCTCAAAGAGAAGTTCCAGGTGGTCACCAGGGAGATTGAAGAATTGTGTTAGGGGTCCTCTTGGAGGCAAGCCAAAGCGAAAAATCAAGGCGATTTTGGGAAAGAAAGCACGAATGAGGAAAGCGACAACTGGAAGGAGGAGCATCACGATCGCATGCAAGGAAGACCTAACGACATTAGGGTTAGGGTTTTTCTATTGTATTGTAATGGATGAAGATCCAAAAAATGCATAAACATAGATACTTAGGTATCATAGGGGGTTTTGATTATTGTTGTTGATATAGAGATTCAGAGTATTATCGAGTTTAGCTAGTTATCTATGAGTTGTTGCGATATGGAATATTTTGTTGTATGGTCTATTTTTGTAATCTTTTTAGCTAGAGAAGACAAAGGAGGGTATATCTTGAGGGTTATATCACAAGTTGAGGATCCTGGTGTGATCTAGTCCACCTCATATAGATCTTACCCAAATATGAAGGATTGTAGAGAACATGGCGTTGTAGATGCAGAAATATTATAATAAAAGAGATGCGAGCCAAATCTTTGTGGATGTAGCCCGGGAGGGGGTGAACCATGGTAATATATATGTTATGTGAGGAATGCATGCATATCTTTATTGTCTTTAGTAGTTATGGTTATGTTTAATGGATGAGTTGCTATATTTCCTGTTTATTCATAAATGATAGTATATTGTGTTTACAAGCTATAATAATGGTTCAATATACAGTTCTCATATCTTACACTCAATCCTAGGCTGTAAACACATGAGTATTACATCCACCCATTAAAGCTATCTCGAGTGAGACTGCACAACACATTTTGTGCACTGTGTTGCCTTTTGGTTTACCAGAGGGGTCGATAGCTTTAGTGGCTTTGTTGGAAACCCAACAGGCATGAACCCTGGGTCAATATAAACTCAGACAGAAGAAGATTAAGTAGGAGATTATCCAACACTTGCTCTCTAACTACTATCCATAGAAACTAGGTTTTGACTACTCTCTGTTAGATCGATCTTCGAATGGCATTTTTCTAAAAATAGAAAATGATTGTACTCGGCCGCATTATAGGTGCTCGTCTTTGCCACAGTGTTTCAGTAATAAACAAGATCTTGTCATTAGAGAATAATGTGTTGATGATTTCCTTTGACATGGGATCTGGATGATCAAGTGTTCTATTAGACTCCTGCCACACATTGTAATGGCCTTGATTTATGTTGCACGATCGTTTATTGGCACGTGAAAGTGGTGGGTGACTGAATACCATTGCAGGTGCCTCCAAAATGATGACCCCATCTAGGGAACAATTCCTCTCTTCAAACTCTCGCATGTCTAACATACACCTGTCCTTCACAATGGATAAGATTCCATCACTGTGCATCGTCCAATGCCGTGCCACGTCCGAGGATACAAAAAGCAGAGTCAATCGATCATGCATCTGGTATCATTTTCAGTTTGGATACTCGAAGATTTCTCCTAAGAGACCAGTTTCTCCTTTTCAGGTTCATCACTTGCCTTTGCAAAACTATGTTCCCTTTCAGCTTCTTTTGTGTGTTGGCTAGAGTTACATGGACGTTCTCCATGGTCAGTTCACATTCCCTAAAGTGTTTCACATTCCTTTCTTCTGACACCATCTGTGTTTCGTGCAACTGTATGATCATATCCTGTGCTTCCCTGAGTTATCTCTTTAGCCAAATCGTGTTTCCCTTGCATCCTTGTGATGTCGATACTTCGAGGGTATTTTCTGCTAATTGTTGTCTCCTCTCTCTGTTTTCCTGGTATAGCTCATAAATTGAGAGATGCACTTGCTTCAGCTACTGCGACTACTCACGAACATCTACGCTTTTGGTGCCTTTCCTCCTCCTTCTGCCCCATCTTTCTTGACATGTGCCATTGACGGGCTCCAGTCGAATAACGCGCATGAGTAACTCTTCGGTGGTTGACTTTGTAGGCGGCTCACTCGCAACTTGAGTCTCCCTAGCTTCCTTTTTTTTCCTTGGCTTTCCCCTTCTCTGGGGTATCGAAGTTTGGGGGGATAGGGATTCTAATGTCCTTCCTTCCTCCATAACCCTTCCTGCTTCAGCCTCCGTGCAATGCAATGTTACCATTTTCGCAAGTAGAGGGAAATATCCTTTTGGATCCTTGGGGATGTTTGATGAAAGTATAAACAAATACCAATTATTTCCCAACCGCTTTAACTCCTCCACCATCATTAATTTAATCAACGAGACATGCGATATTTTCCTCTTCAGTTGATCTACTTCAGCTCGGGTGTTGTCTGCCATTTCTCAGAGGCTTTGGTGTAAGAAAATGCAGAGATTTAATGGCCTCCTCCGTGTGAAGTGCATCAACAATATAATTTGATAAGAATGTATTCTATCAAACATTCCCTCATAGGTGAAATACTTCCTAATTACTTCCATGAGTTTCTGAAAGGGCCTCTACAAATATCTACTTGGAATGCTCATTTCGACTTTCCCACCTAAAAAATCTCTCTTGATGAATTCTTCGTAACACCACGCGTCCAAAGGTATGTCGTTAAACCACCTTTAACCATGCGAAGGGATAGTTGTCGCGGTTGACATAGTTTCCTCTGTCACTTGGAAAACAACACCTACAATTACCACACGAGACCCATCGAACCTGAGTGTGAACTGCTCCACTAGTTTCATGTTGAATCCTTGGATTTTTATGAAAAAGTTCATGCATCCAACCTTCTAAAAATATGACCTGACCTCCAGATCTTCATTGACCAATGCCAATCTTTGAGGCTCAGGCCCAACATTCATGCCACTTTGTGCACCTTTCCTTATGTTCTGGGATGTCATCATGGTACAACGTGTATTGGTTCTGCACGTGGTGTATTTTCCATGAGTCGAAGGTGGTAATATCAATTGACCTGGGCTTGCAAGAAGAATTACAAGCGATGTGTAAACTTGAATGATGAACATAGTGCATGTAGAGCACTCAGAATTTATAATTGGGCGGGCGAGAGATGAAAAAGTGCCGGGGGACACTGAATTCATGGCGACTGGATATTTCCAAGCGAGTTTGAATATTTTCGCGTTACATCCATGCAAAAGTTACACTTCAGATTGAGCAAAGTAGAGCTGATAAGAGCTGCAGGGCATATGTGATACGAGCGCCGTGATTTTTCATTATTTATGACTTCATAATGAGTTGATGATGGTCACTTCATCCGCTAAAGTGACTTCTATTTAACAACTTGCCTCGACCTTAGGCACGCAAGACCTTCTCTTATGATAGGACCCAACTCTTTGGGAAAATTCCTTTACCCCTTACACATGTTTTGGTTCTGAAATCCCTTCCCGACTCCAAGGGCCAACCAACCACTTGCTAACTTCAACCTGTTCGCTTTTCAGTACATGACCTCACACACTTTGAAACACAGACTCTGAATTGACTAAGACCTACTCTAAATGAAAAAATGATGGTGCTAATAGTTATCTCCAATGAGGATTGCTATCCTCCCAGTGAGGTGGAAAAGAACAACAGACCAGGTGCCTAACCATTCGGCCTTATTCAAATTCCAAACTCTGAAACAACGAAGAAAAAAAAATGCAACCTAAACCTTCTTGACATAGATTCGACGAGACTCAGCATAAACTCATGGCCTTCACTTCGGGCTTCAATTTTCTACTAACATACGGACTTGAAAGGCATTCTTTGAAAACAAAAAACAAAAAATAAAATAACTATTTACAATGACATGAGATTTAAATGGACTTTACTATAGTAGATAGTGTTTGAGGAACCTGTCTTTTACAGGCACCTAACCAGTGGACTCTCCATTAAGTTCTTCTAATAGATATGCATTTTTCCCATGATACGTGCATATTTTGAATGGGCCAGTCCAAATATGATCACATTTTCCATGCTTTCCCTTATCTTCATTTCTCGCATCCCACTTCAGCACTAGATCCTCCACCTAAAACTCCTCATGTTTAGAGTGCTTATCAAAAGTTTTCTTCATCCTGTCCTGGTGATGTTGCGATTGGTTGTAGACATGTTCCCTCATATATTGCATGTGAATCAACTGATTTATCCTTCTCTACTTATCATCTCACTCGGCTTCTTGCTCTTGCAGCAACTTCCTGATGGGAAATCCTAGCAAGGTAGGGAAAATTGCGTCCTCGCCATACACAATTTGAAATGGTGACGTGTAGATGGACTTTTTGGTAGTGAATCTATCCACCCACAACGCGTAAATAAGTTTCTTATTCCAGGCCTTCTTGTTGTCCTCATGGATGATTTTAAGGATGGAAATTTATTTTTAAATGTAGAAATCTTGGCGAATCTTACTAATCATTCATATTCCAACTATAAAATGTTTGGTGATATTTTTGTAAAAGTATTCAAATTTCTAAGGATTTTATATAGTTTATTAAAATTTTGGCGATTTTTAAGGTAAAATAATTTTATCCTATAGAATTTGGGTGAATCATTTTTATAATTGCGAATATTGTTTGGGAAAAACCTTGGAAAATTAGCCCATGAGTGAAATTTAGCCCCTAAAATCATCCATGGTTGTCCTACAAGAGTCTTTTAATGATTCTGGTTAAGCTCTTATTAGACGATTCTGCTAACCCATTACCTTGTGGGTAATATGTTGTAGAATGTTCCAGGGTTATATTGTAGTCCTTGCAAAAATTCTCCATTTTCTTGGACTTGAATGAGACCACGTTATCTGTGATGATCTTGATAGGGCACCTGAACCTAGACAGGATGTTGGTCTCTAGGAACTGAATGATGACCGTGTCAGTAGCCTGCTTTGTCAGAATCGCTTCGATCCATTTCATGAAATAATATGTGCACATAAGTATCCATATGTGTTGCGTCGAGGATGGAGGATGAATCTCTCCTATAAATTCCAGGCCCCATTGCATGAACAATGCTTCGACCGAGAACGGTTTCAGCACCAGGGGTTGCATCTTCCTCCTTCCATCGAAAATATGACACTCATGTCAACTGAAAAATTCTTTGTACACATTTGCAAATATGATGGGCCAATAGTAACCCTCTCTTAGAATTTTATGCACGATGGTTTTCCAGTAGTGATGTCCTCCACAGTCGCCTTTGTGGAATTATCTGATGGCATGTTCCACGTCATCTTCTAGTATGCAGCTCAACAACATTCCTCCTGGATCTTTCCAATACAACAAGTTATCCAATATGCAGAACTTAGTAGATTTGATCTTTAAGAATATGGCCTCGATCTTACTTAACCCTGAGGGAGCTTGAAGATTCCTCAACAAATAAATGATATCTGTATACCAAGGTGAATCGATGAACTTCTGAGCCACCTACATGGTTGTTTCTTAGTTAGGATTCTCTGAGAGATTGGTGATGAAGTTAATTCCCATAACATCGCAGTTTTCTTGCACCATTAGCTTTGTGAGGCCCTATCCCTTGATGAGCTTTGTGGGATTTATTTCAAGGTGATACTTAAGCATGGTCGTGATCCATTTACCTCTTCCTCCCTCAGGGTTAGGCTGAGTCAGGATATCCTTTAGTAATTTGTTGGGAACATAAGAGATAACGTGGGAGTGTAATATGTAAGTTATGAAATCCTTTAGGGCTTTCACTAAGGCTTATTCTTGCTTCTCCATAATGTCATACCTCAGTAGGGAATCCCTCAGTGTCCTGTTGAAGTAGGCTATAGGATTCTCAAAATTATGATCATCTTTCTATAATAATACACTAGCAATGGTATGCTCTGAGGTGAATGAGAACAAGATGAAGTCCTTCATGAAGTCTGGGTTGACCAACATGGGAGCTTTGGTCAGCGCTATCTTGATTTATTCAAAGGATTTTCCGTCTTCGGGGTTCCATTTGATCGTGTTCCCCTTTCTGAGCATATAGGTGATATGTTTTATAATTTCCACCAGGTTTAGGATGAACCTTCTCAAGAAATTCACCTTTCCCTGGAAGGCCTACACCTCCATTTTGTTGCACGGAGTGCTGATTTTTAGGATTCCTTCAACCCTGTTGGGGTCTATCTCTATACCTTCTTTCAAGATGATGTGCCCCAACATCTTCCCCTCTTGCATTCTAAAATGTGATTTTTTCGGATTCAAAGATATGTCGAACTTCCTACACTTTTGGAAAACCTTCTTCAAATGCCCGAGGTGTTGTTCATCGGAGTCGGAGTACACTGTGATGTCGTCAAGATAGATCAAAATAAATTTGTCTTTCTCCTCAGAAAATTCTATATCCATCGCCCACTATAAGGTAGCTCCAACATTCATCAGTTTGAAGTGCATGTTAGCGTACATGAACATACCCCATTGTGTCCTGAAAGTTGTATTTTCCTAGTCGTCTGGGTGTACCATGACCTCATTATAACCTAAAAATCCATCTAGCATAGACATCTTATGGGACTCAACTACCTTCTACAGGATATAGTCCATTTGCAAGAGTGGGTAGTTGTCCTTGAGGGACACTTTTTTCAAATTCCAAAAACCTAAGCACAACCTCACTTCGCCGCTCTTTTTCCTTACAGGCACCAGATTTGTGACCCATTTCAAAAACCTTAAATAAACGATAAATTTGGCTTCGAAAATTTTCTTTACCTCCTTTTCAACTAGCGGCAACAACAGGGGATTTATCTGTCTCAGCATTTTCTTGAAAGGCTTTTGGTCTTCTTTGAGAAGAATGACATGTTGAATCACTTTGGTGTCATAAAATTTCAAGTCATCATAACTCCAAGTGAAAACATCGGGAAAATCCTTCATGAGCTTGATGTAATCCTTTTTTACCTCTAGACTAAGCGTCTTTGATAATTTTATTATCTTCATATTTTCTTGGGTCCCAATATTACAATCCTTGACATCCTCATCGTTTCCAGTGATCTTGGGATTTCTAGCCACGTCGTTTTCATCAAAACGATTTTCCAATGGAACTAATCCTTTTGGGATGATATTATTCTTTATATGTACTATGTCCCTTCCATCTATCTAGTTTTGGAAATGGTCATCATCACTCCATGCATCTTCTCTCTGATATTTTTCACAACAACACTTGTCATCAATGTTTATATTAGCGAACTCGTTGCTCATCTGGAAAAATATCTCCACCTGTTTGTCATCCTCAAACACCCGCCAATACTTTATATTATTGGGAACTACCAGATTATGTTTGACTTTGATTTCATACTTTCTATTTGGAAAAATGTGAATTTTAAAAACTGAGGCCGAGGTGGCTAAGGCATCTGCAATTTGATTCTATCCCCTCAGGATCACTGATAAATTATACTCTGAGCATTTTTTGAGGATATCTAGCGCTAGGTTTCTTTACGCTCTCAGTCTAGGGTGCTTGGACTGATATATTAATTTCACCTATTTTATAACAATCTTGGAGTCTCCATGCACCTCTATCCTCTTTGCGCCCAATTCTTTCAAAATTCTCATGCCCAAAATCAGTGCCTCATTCTCAACCATGTTATTAGTGCAGTCAAAAGCGAGTTTGTATGAGCATAGTTTCATGCCTACCTTGGGAGGAATTATCCATACGCAGCCCTTGCTCCTTGTTGACGACTCATTGAAACTCATGTTCCACATCTCGTTCTTTGCATGGTTCGTTAGATCTATGCACTATGTTGCCCGTCGTGCGACTTTGTCATCAACGGCCATGACAGCTACCGACTCTTCTTCTTCAAAACTCACATCATTGTAAAATATGAAGGAGTCAATCTTAGTGTCAAAGGATTAGATAGGGTGGTTGTTCAGCCACGTCTTACTACTCACCATGTATTTCAGCAGTACTTACCTGTATAACCGTCTATCCTGGCCGAAAACAGGGATGGTGGCGTACGACATGTCCATTTGTGGATTTCCCTTGAGTTTCGTGGCCCATGACCTGGATAATAGCATGCCAAATTTAGGGGGTATATCGGCCACGACCACTTCCATAACTATATTCTTAGAATGGTTTTGGGCCAACGACACAAACAAATCTTTAATCAAACCCAAACATTTCACTTTCCATGAATCAAAAGAAAACAAATCCTTATAGGGCTTGGTGATGTCCAAGCCCAACTCGTCCATGATAACTTTGGACATGATATTGTGTGATGCACTTGAATCCATCATGGCATTATGCAAGGTCATATCATTGACCTTGATACTGACATAGAACAGGGGAACATCCTCAGTATCGCCTGTCTCCTCCACACGTTGACCGAACAAAATGGCAGGGTGATCATCATGGACGTTCAAAGTGTCGGGAGTTCCCCCCATATTTAGCATTTTAATAATATGATCCTGATATTATCCTTTCTTGATGAGTTCACTAAAAGGGACAGAGATTTTAATATTGGCCATTTCGTTCTCAAAGTTAAAAGGGGGAGATACTTTTTCTACCTCCTTGACGCATGTCTCCGGGCTTGTTTCTAGCACTCTCCTTGAAACTTCCTCCTTTGATTTTCCCTTTTCTATCGCATGCTTGGTTGGGTTGTCTTGCTTAGGTTGGCTTATGGAAGGTATATTCGCCATATTTTTCCTTACGAGATTCATATGTTAAGGTTCTCTTATGGGATTTATCTGTTGAGGCTTCGTGGATGCATTTTTTCTCCTGAGGTTGTATTTCTTTTGGAACTGCATGATGGCATTGTGATAACCTTTCCTGAATTCCTCTGTTTCCCAAGACAATGTGTCATCCATCTCCAGCATAATGTCATCATTTTCTCTCATGTATTGATCATTCTCTCTCTTCTTCAACAACACGTGTGTGTCCTTATCATGGTAGCAATGCATTTGATCCTCGAACATCTAATCAAAATCTTTGTCCGTGTAATTATTTTGGAACGGGGGCCTTAATTTTTGGTCGCCCTAGTCTCTCTATTCCCTCTACCTGATCTACAGGACCAGACCTCTTCTATGGTTTTTATTCCTGGGTTGGGGATCATGTTGTTCTTAGGAAGTGGGTTTGTTTCCCATTGACATTCTTTCCATCAGTTTCTCCATTGTCTTCATCATCAAGTCAAACTTGTCCTCTGAGGGTCGAGAGGTCGATGGATGCACATCTTCTTGGGGTTTCCTCTTGCCTCTATTGAAGTTTTGTTTTATATTTCCCGATACCATCAAGTTTACCTTGAATTCAATTGCATCTCTCATCATAGTGTCTAAATTTGCAGATCTTCTCTCCCTTAACAACAACGTGGAATCATTGTCGAAGGAGTCAGGGCATCGCAGTTGCATAACCCAAGGAGGCGGCTAGAATTTTATAGGAATAGATTTGTAAACCCTCATGAAATGGGAGAAGAACTCTTGCACCATCTCAGTCAGCACTCTCTTCATGTTGTTATACCATTTCAACAGCTACAAAGGATCATTTTTGTCTCCCCATCTAGTAATGAAAGACGTTTCAAATGCAGCGAAGTATTGAATGCTTGTTGTTGGGAAGGATTTGAACCACTTTATCACCTCCCTGAAAAGACTCTGCGTGAACAACATCATTTTTTCATCTGCATGGTCTACCTCTTCTAGGTCAACAAAATTGTTGAACCAATCCAGATGCTTTTGGGATGAAACGTTTACTTCAACATCGTATCGCTTGATCGTCTGGTTGTAGTTCTGGGGAAAATCATGTAGTTGGGCTAGCAGAACAAGGGGGGAGAATATAGAGGCCATTTATCTAGGGGGATTTTGGATTTGGAAGATGTTCTGAGCGGGATTTGCAGCTTGCGGGATTAGAGATCGAAACCTCTCCTCGTCAAAAACTATATGGTCCAACTTGGTTTCTGATTTAGACCTTAACAAATTATGTTTGAACAAAGTGTCAAACTTGAGGTCATCAATACTTTGAGCCCCATCCTTGGGAAAGGATATATTTATGTCTAGGTAATAAAACAGGTCTTGTCCCTGCTTCCTTACCCTGCGCTCAGGATCATACACGGGCTCTATAGGGTTAGGGTCAAGATTGGCTCTGGTATAAATGGTCTTTGGAGCCATGTTTTCTAAATGGTGCTACTATGTGGTATTGGAAGTTTTCACTAGAGTCGCCAGGGTAAAGGTTTCAACCAATACAAATTTTTGCACCATTGTTACCCTCAGGGGTCAAAACTATAGCTTTAGTCATTCTCCTAGGGAAAATTCATTCAATTTCATCCCTGGCAATGGCGCAAAAATGTTAGCGCTCTGTAAACTTCGTTCGATTGAGGAAACAAATGACAGAGGCAATCTACAAACCAACTTTGAGGCCCAAAAATATCCTTTCGGACCTAGAGAGGGCTCTCTCTTGACACTTCGTCTCTGTACAAGATATAACTTTAAACTCTGGGCTAGAGTTAAAACCTTTAAATAATATTTTCTGGTTCTATTGGTGAATATAAGAAAGACCTTGGGCTATGGATTTGATTTAAGAAAACGATAGAAGCAAATGACTTAGTGACTGAACTCGAGAGGATAAAGGATAAATGAGAAACAATATTCAATTAAAAATCGTTGTGTGTGGCGAGAGAAAACACATGAATCAACTTGAAGCATCGTTGGGGATGAATTCAGAGTTAACTTAGAAGAAACACAATTTGTCTAAATGGAGTGAATTTAGAGGACTACACGGTGAATTCTAGATTTGAAATCATGTTCCTATTTAGAAATAAATTACATATGTGAATATAAAGAGCATAGGAAAACACATACGCAAAGAAAGAATACAATACATCAGACTTCCACCGTTGGAATATTTTCATCCAAGCTTTAGGAACTTTGCATTAAATTTCAATTAGATCAAAAAACTATAATCAATAGTCACTGTCTACACTGTTTTTCCAACCAACATGGCTTACATTAAAAATATGGAATATATAGACAAGGTTGTACCACTTGGGCTACCCTATGCTCTAACTACTATCCATAGAAACTAGGTTTCAACTACTCTTTGTCAGATGGCTCTTCGAATGGATTTTTTGTAAAAATATAAAATGAATGTACTCGACCGCATCATAGTTGCTCGTATTTTCCGCGACGTTTCACTCATCAGCAAGATCTCTTCATTAGAGAATGATGTGTCGATTCTTTCCTTTGACAAGGAATCTCGACGATCAAGTCTTCTGTTAGACTCCTTCCACAGATTGTAATGGCCTTGATCTCTGTTGCACGATCATTTGTTGGCGCGTGCAAGTGGTGGGTTATTGTAGACCATTGCAGGTGCCTCCAAAATGATGACCCCATATAGGGAACCATGCCTCTCTTCAAACTATCACACGTCTAATGTATACTTGTTCTTCACAAAGGATGAGATTCCATTGTTGTGTGTTGTATGTTTTTTGCGTGGGTATCTATTAGAGTCCAATCCCGTGCCACGTCTAAGGAGACAAAAAATGGAGTCAGTCGATCATGTGTCTGGTCTCATTTTAGTTTGGATACTCGAAGCATTCTCCTGAGAGACTATTTTCTCCTTTTCAGGTTCATCACTTGACTTTTTAGAACCATGTTCCCTTTCATCTTCTTATGCATGTTGGCCAGAGCCGCACAAAATTTCTCCATGGTTAGTTCAAATTCCCTAAACTGTTTCTCATTCCTTTCTTCCAACACCATCTATGTTTTGTGCAGCTGTATGATTGTATCCTACACTTTCATGAGTTGTCTCTTTAGCCAAGTCATGTTTCCCTGGTGGCCTTGTGATGTTGATACTTTGAGGGTCTTTGTTGCTAAATGTTGTCTTATCTATCTGTTTTCCAAGTATAGCTCAACAATTACAAGTTGTGCTTGCTTCAACTATTGTGACAGCTCATGAACATATTCTCTTTCAGTGTTTGTCCTCCTCCTTATGCCCCAAATTTCTCGACTTGTGCCTTCGACGGGCTCCAACCGAATAATGCGCATGAGTAACTCTTCGGCGGCTAACTTTGCGTGTCTCGCTCGCAACTCAAGTCTCCCTGGCTTCCTTTTTTTTTCTTGGCCTGCCCCTTATCCGGGATATCAGATGTTGAGGGGACAGATTTTCCAACATACTTCCTTCCTCTGTTGCCCTTCCTTCTTCATCCTCTGCGTGATGCGATGTTACCCTTTCCTCGGGTAGAGGGAAATATCCTTTTGGATCCTTGGGGATGCCTGCTAGAAGTAGAAACGAATACTAGTTATTTCCCAATCTCTTTAAATCCTCAACCATCAGTAATTTAATCAGTGAGATATGTGATGTTTTCGTCTTCGGTTGATCTGCTTTAGCTCAGGTGTTGTCTGCCATTTCTCGGAGGCTTTGGTGCAAGAAAACGAGAAAATTTAATGACCTCCTCCCTGTGAAGTGCATAAACAATATAATGTGGTGCGAATGTATTTGGTCAAACCTTCCCTCACAGGTGAAACATTTCCTAATTACTTTCATAATTTTCTCAAAGGGCCCCTGCAAATATCTACTTGGAATGCCCGTCCGAATTTCCCACCTAAACAATCTTGCTTGATGAAGTATTTGTAACATCGTGCGTCCAAAGGTATGCCTTTAAACCACCTCTCACCACATGAAAGGATATATGTCGTGACCGACAGAGTTTTCTCTGTCACCTAGAAAATGACACCTTTAATTACTGTGCAGGACCCATCGAACCTGAGTGTGAAATGCTCCACTAGTTTCATGTTGAATCCTTCGATTTTTCTGCAAAAGGTCATGCATCTGAACTGCTCAAAAGACTCCTTGTCCTCCGGAATTCATTGACCAACGTCAATATTTGAGGCTCGGGCCCAACATTCCTACCACTTCGTGCACCTTTCTTTATTTTCTGGGATGTCATCATGGTGAAACGCATATTGGTTCTGTGTGTGGTGGATTTTGCGTGAGCCAAAGGCAGTAATCTCAATTGACTAGGGCTTGTGAGAAGAATTACAAGAGATGCGTAAAATTGACTGATGAACATAGTTCATGTAGAGTGCTCAGAATTTATAATCGGGTGGGCGAGAGATGGAAACGTGTTGGGGGACACTGAATTCATGGAGACTGGAGGTTTCAGAGAGATATTGAAGATTTTCACAGTACATCCACATGATGGGTACACTTCAGAGTGTGTGAACTACAAATTATAAGAGTTGCAGGGCATATGTGATATGAGCGCGATGATTTTTCATTGTTTCTGACTCCATAATGAGTTGATGATGGTCACTTCGTCCGCCAAAATGACTTCTATTTAACAAATTGCCTCGACCTTAGGCACGTAAGACCTTCTCCTTTTAAAGGACCCAAATATTTGGGAAAATACCTTTACCCCTTACACATTTTTTGGTTCTGACATCCCTTCCCGACTCTAAGGGCCAACCGTCCACTTGCTGACTTCGACCCATTCACTTTTTGGTACCTTACCTCACATGCTTTGACACATAGACTCTGACCCGACTAATATTGAATGTAACTCAAAGAATGATGGCGCTAACAGTTCTCTCACCAACGTCTCTAAAGAACTTGACCTCTTGTCAAAATGATCTCACTTTGATCTCTCATCAAAAGTGTCTTCCTTTTTCTCCTATCCTTGCTTTTATAATCACGAGTTACAATCTATTTTTAATATTCAAAGTGCTCTATGGTTGAGATCACTTCTCACACACACTTAAGATTTATATTACGTGTTGCATGCTATGCATGTTCCTTAAATAACTCAATTTACTAATAAAAACACTTTTAATTTAATTAACTCTTTTTAACTAAAGTAAACACATGGATAGAATATTTTCGACAACTTCCACATGCTAGACACATGAAAATGTGGAAGTAACTGTCCAATGCTATCATAAATGTCAACACTCTATACATACTCATATCCTTGGCCAAAAAGACCCATTGATAATGAGAGTGAAGGAGAAAATAAAGATATTTGGGGGGTACGGGGAAGGCCAACAACCATGTCCATTCATTTCTCCTTCCTCATCCTTCTCTCCTATTTTTTTTTCTTTTCATTTTATTTATTTTCTCTCACATTCATTTTTGTCTTATTTGATTTACAATTACATTGCTTTACATATCTTTCTTAACATTTTTTAATTGTTTAATTTCCTTGTAGGTACTAAGTGTTGGAATTATTGATAGTGTGTTGTCATTGATGGCAACGTGAGTCAAACATGTACAGTAATCAGAGAAAAAAGAAGGTCACCTTGAGGTAGAGGAAGATCACCTAGTGGCTAAAGCAATTTTTTATCATTGTTGATCATGATAGGATCAACAATCATCCTATGATTCTAAATCTCAGGAGAGGAAGCATGCAGAGAATCCATGTACATAAGGAATAATGAAGCATAAGGATTTAAGATCTCAAGAGGGTTAGCGACTAAAGATCAATGCATAAAATAATTCACAAACTTTTATTAAAAGATCAAGAGAAATAGCGATGAACATATAACAATAAAGAAACGTTAATTGAAGCTCATAAGGGAGAGCGCACTACAGGAACTCTATCAGAATTGAAATACCCATAGTAAAAATCCAAAATAATTGAGCAGTAATCATGTTCGTTGATGTAGTTTTTGGGACAAATAAAGATTGTTAGATCGAGGGGAAGTCAGAGGTTAGGAAAAATTAAATCCCAACCATCAGGTCGGGATAAATAATCATCAGCCATAGATCAGTGTAAATAATAGAAGAATCGTGGTCGTCTATTAAATATTTGGGAATGATTTAGAACATGAGATCTAGATTAAATCTAGACCGTAGACCGAATACTAAGAGTAATTTACAATCAATCATGGAAATGACATACGCATGGTCATCCCGTCATTGACCACTTCGGATAATATCGACTGAAGGAAATTTGCTTGAAGGAAGTTTAGCCAAAGTCGAAGTTCTGAAATAAAGGTAAGTCATTGGATCTAAGGAGCACTTCGAGATCAATGATAGTCATCATATCAGGGTTTCTTAGAAGTAGTCAACTCTAGCATTGACCACTCCAATGAAACAAATCCAAGGCTAGGCCTCGAATTTCTGAATGAGGGCCATTAGATCTGGACATGCATGGTGATTGTTGGATCAGGATAGGCAGGTCCAATTCTGTTCAAATTCTACACTAACCACTTTGGAGAAAAAGTGTTTAGAACATATGAGTTCACCCGAAGGCCAGAGCTCCAAAGTCATGAAGTAAGACACGTGTCACACACATTGAGAGCCAATGTCATTATAGTCCATGTCAGCAAGACCACGTCGGCAAGGACACGTGGTGAATTCAAATGGAGACAAGTTTCAAGGTCCAGTTGGAATTTTAGGTATAAGTAAGTCACAAATATAAGTGTCACGTGGAAACCACTTGGCCAATTCCACAACAGTAGTGATGTCAGCAAGCTACGTCACTCCAGGAGTATGTCCTTCAATGAAAACTAGTTTCTACCACCAACAACTTCTTGAAGCGTCGAATGCCAAAGTCATTCTCGACCATTGATCAAGCATAGGTAAAGGATGAGGATGGGAGTCATTTACAACCGTTAATCCGAGATATAGATCAACAAGTATAAGATATTTCGGAAGTCAACCAAATAGGTTTGGAATACCACCCTTCCAAGATCTGAAATGATGTGCATAGGATACGTGGACAGAAGGGACTCACGCGGTTTATTTTTTTGAGGTTGGAAGAATATTTATCCATCGTGCAATTTTAAACTTCGAAACAAATCTTATTTGTCCATCTCAACCTTTGATTAAATTCATAGTCGTTGAATTAAGCGAGTGGAAGAATAGCTTAAGGATTGAATATAGACCATTAATTTGGCTCCAGGAATCATGCTAACCATCAGATCAACTATTGTGAGACGCAATCACTTTGAGAAGTTCAAACTTCAGAAGATTGGATACTTGTAAGGGACAAAACGCCCGAAGGCCGAAGTCCGGAGGACTAGGTTCCAGCTCTTGGTCATGAGTTATGAACACATAAGGTATGATGTGTCAAGAACATCACTTAAATTAATAAGCCCACAGTCCTATTTCTTGGGATTGTGAAGGTTATTAAGCGGGGAAGTGTTGATACACACTCCAACGAAATTTTCTCCAGAAGAATTAGAAGACTGCAAAGGGCAGAGTCCTGAAACGACGAAGTTCTGAAGAGAATGAGAACCATCCACTCAACTACAGATTAAGTCCCAACCATTTTTTTGTGTGAAACCTCATATTTATTCATCCTTGGTCATAGTTCAAGGTAATATGTAAAGTGGCGATAAGATAAAGGGTCAACTGGGTTAACACTTGGTCATGAGATATGGTCACTTGGTGAAATGAAGTGTCTGCGGGCTAAAACATAAAACAAGCCATGCACCATATCTATCTAGCTATTGATCACAATAGTTTGGTCATATGAAAAATGAATGGGAGTCACAAGCTAGCACCGATCCATTCCAGGTATAGGAAAATGCACCGGATAGTGAAAGTGTGGGACCGAAATACTGAAGTCGATCCATGCATGTGATCGACTCTTTAAAAGTTTGATCAACATATATATGATGACAAATTATCCCTTTCATGATATTGTATGAATAATAATAGAGGATGCACAAATAGAGATTAAGTCCATAGTAACGATCCCACAGTCATTTGAAAATAATGGTTTGAAGGAAGCACATGTCTATAGATATTCAAATCCATAACAAGTAAAATAATCAATGATGGGTTAAAATGCTAAAACAATTTGCAAGGGATTTGAATTATTTAACAAAATCTTAATAATAATAATAATAGAAGTTATTATTAATTTAAATGAAGAGGTACATTGTTTCATTCCAAAAGGACACATTGTTTCAAATTCACACCAGTTGGAAGACTATATAAACAAGAAAGAATGGTGAGAAGAATGTGTCTTGGCAGATTAAATATATATGTATATATAATGGGTTGAATGGAAGTTCATTCTATCAGGTTGGTTCTTGTTTACAAGTTGAGTTTTGTTATGAGGATTGGATTACTCACATCTTAGTTGGATCTGAGATCAGCAAGCGGGGTCTTGTTATGAGGGTTTGATTCATCATTTCTCAGTTGGATCTGAGAACTACAAGTTGGGTCTTGTATCATAGAGTTGGATCTCTCATATTTAGATGAATTCAAAGATATTAAAGGATTGATTTTATATGTATTTATACAATTTAAATAAATAGAATAAAGATATTACGTCTACTTCATACAATTTGTGTTTTAGATGTTTATGAATAATTAATTGAACAACATATCTTATTCAATTAATTCAGTTAATATATGAAAGTGTGAAAAGTAGCCAAAAGTTCCAGACACT